>CAWUFW010005545.1:600000-792500 GCA_963921515.1 Calotriton arnoldi
TATTCTGTAGGGAGATAGCTCACTAGGATTACGCTCTACCATAGGGGTGGACATCATTAGAATTCTCATCCTCGTATTGTTTTCTTTCTTAGCTCTGGCCATGATTAATCTAGGATATCCATAGTGTTGGTCGTTAACGTTATCTGCCTTTAAAATTCTATTCCATCCTGTGGACATCGCAGCGTAAGTATGCAGGGAATTTACTCTGTTTTCCTTACTGTATCTGTCCATACATCTACCTTTTAGTACCTTTAACATTCTCAGGGGTCTATTTTTTGCATTGTCTCTGCTATACAGGGTTTATATCCACCGCCAATAATGTCCGTGAAATATACATAACCACGGAATCGCAGCCAGAAGCCATCACGTTGTTTGTTCTCTCGTTATCCCATTGTTCTTTACCTTTGGGTAAGTCGTTCTTTCCTCTCTTATACCCGGTAGTTCTAACTTCCTGTGGCCTCCATACGCACTCAGGGAGTCTAGTGCCAGAATTCTGCTTTTTTACCATAGCAAGAGCACTTTTTAGTGTTTCATTGTTTCACATAGTGGTGCCCGCATTTAGACACCCTTTTTTATCCTCTGTGAATTCTCCTTTTATACGATCGACACAGCCAGTTTAATACTATTTAAGCACTGTTTACTGTATTGGAGGCACCACTATCATAGTCATAGGTTGCACTATATGCAGTATTTAACTTCAAATAGCGATGTACATTGCATCTAGTGGTTATTTTTTCTCTATTTTCAGTCTGTCGTTTTCATACTGACAGTATCCTCGTCATGATTGACGTAAATCCGACATTATGACCCCTCAGGAGGTTGAGCATCTGGATTGCCGTATTAATCGAGTAGGTTCATCGTAGGAGTTTTGTACTCTTCCTTCTTTCTTGCATGGGTTATTTGCTCAATTTCCAAACTACTGGTATCTGGGACTGGTATCATTATGCACATTTTTTCTTTTTTTCTTTTTTTTCCCCCTTTTTTTCTTTTTCTTCTTTTTTCAACACTGGGTCTAGTCATTGAGTCTGTCTCATCTGCACTCTTTATTCGGTCCTTCTAGTATTACTCTTACCACAGCGTCTAATTAATTGTTTATTTGAATACATTTATTTATATTTTTCCATTGTCCCCTACAGATTATATATATACACCCATGAATGTACTGTGATAAAGAGCCCCTTACACCACGTTATATATATATATATATATATGTTCATGACCTACGGATGGTATCTGACCACCAAGTGAATTGTATCTGCTGCGCCCTGACGAAGGAACTGTTGGAAAAAGTTCCACTCCGAAACACGCGTCGGCGCTGTTTTCTGTTTTGAAATGATTTTTGAATTGTATGTATTGTAATTGTCTATTTAATATAGTTTGTTGTGTGTAATTTTTGTCTTTTTCATGTGAGTTATGTATGGTATGATTGGTGTCTTTGTGGTCTGTGGTGGTATATTGTTTTTGTATATCTCTTGTAATGTTTCTTTGGGGCTGTTCTACTTGAATTTTGTACAGTAAAATTTTTTATATAAATGAATGTATATACAAATTTAAAAAAAAAGAGATTTTTGATATAATATTTTTTTTTTTAAATAGTGGTATTGTGGGACAATGTTGTCGTTTCTAATTTAGGATGTTTCACCTATGTAGTAATTAATGTATAGGGAGAGGTTTGTTGTTATTGTTTAGGATTAATAGGCCAGACTCACGTTACCTGCAGACACAACACACAGGGGTGGTAACAACGTTCAGCATTGGAAAGTTGTGCCTAGAATGGCTAAAACATTCAACGTTGTAGGAAGAAGACTCTCTGTATAGTGTAGTAAACCGAAGTACACTGGCCAGAGAGTCCAGTCGGTCCCCAGTTGGTCTACAGAGGCTAAAGTAGATAATACTAACGCTCTCTTTTGTGGTAGTTCGGGCGAGCAGTTAGACTTATCAGAGGAAAGTGCTGAACATTTGTTGCACTCACAGAGCCAATAAATGAGACAAACACTCAAAGAATAAATACAAAGCCAATTTAGAAAAATAACACTTCTTTTTATATATATTTGAGAACCACGAACTATCTTAGGAGGTAAGTACTTTCTTTAGCTATAAATCGTACAAGGAAAATCAAGCTTTTACAGTTGTGCGCCTTTATGCACAATACGTTCCTATCAAAGGAAAAACCAAAATGTAATAAAGGTATGTACAGTCGGTTTCAGGAGTTCACCTTCAGAGTTCGTAGAGGTAACAGGCCAAGGTTCAAAGTACTATCAGCAGTTCGTCGGGACCTGCCCGGATTCTCCCGGGAGCAGGATGCTGATGAGGCTGGTAGCTCGTGTGCTAAGGTGAAGTGGGACTTGCGGGCAAGTCCGAGGGCTCCCAAACGGGGACTTAGGTTGCAAGGGGTTGTAGAGCCCGGGTTCATCGGGACCAGGGCTGGGTGGCTTGGTTGTAGAGCAGAAAGGGTGGCTTGGCCTGGTGCGCAAAGATGCACCTTGCGGTCAGGGACAAACAGCTGGCAGGGGCAAAAACAAAGCAGCTGGGCGACTCTCAAAGAGGGTCTCAGTGGTGCTGATGTCCCACGATGGCTCCTTGGTCCTGGAGCAGTGAGAGCCTGGACTGGCCACTCACTGTTGATGCTTGATGCAGGGCGTTTGGTACCCTGAGGGTTGGTGCTGCATGGCTTTGGTTGGTCCTTGTACCTTCACACTCAGTGGGGAGACAGATATGACCTTCCAGAGCACCAGTACCTTCTCCTGGTCATCTGTGGCGACAGTTGGGTCGGGGAGCTGCATGGCGGTGGACCGGACTCTGCGGGGCAGTGCATGCAGACTGTAGGGGAGTAGCACCTCTACTTCAAGGGAGATTGTTGGTGGTTTTTGAAGTGCTGGCAGGATACCCAAGGCTTTGGTAGTTCTCCAACTTGCAGGACGAGTCACTCTGTTGCGATTGTCGAGAGAGGGCTGAGGACGGAAGAGTTTTGCACCAAAGTCCAAAGTTCTGCTGCAGATCTCACCAGGCAGTGACTCTTCTTCATCCTTCCTCATGTTGATCCATAAAATCTGAGTTCTTGGGTTCAGGGGTGCCACGTAAATACTCAAATTAGGAGCGTTACAAGGAGTGACAGGTAGTAGCCAATGGGTTACCTACCTTTAGTATGTCTGCACCCTCTATATTACCACTTTTTGTGGGAAGTGGGCATAACCCTGACCCTAGTAGCCTGATTCCATCCCAAAACAAAATGGAGGAATCTGAAAAGTGGGGTCTACATCAGCTGGCCCTACCTAGGCGTGGTGCTGGCTGAATGTGGGCATACCTCCTAATCTAACAGTGCAGGACAGGGGATGGGTATCTCCACTATCTGGAGAGGCTGTGGGTCAGATAAGAAAGGTGGCAGGGCCATTGAAGCTTCCCACCCTGGAATGTCGATACTGCTTGGAGGAGGTGTAAACACCTCCGCCCAGAGCAGGCTTTGTTCCTGGCCACCGAGAGTGTTGGCTCTTACCTCAGGAGGTCAGAAACCTGTCTAGGATGGCGGGCTGGTCAAAACCAGCCAGTGAACATACTAGTGGTCAGCAGGTTTTCAGGGTAAGGGGTCCTCTGTGTGCATTCATTAATAAATCCAGCACTGGCATCAGTGTGGGCTTATTAAGAAAATGTGTTTGGTTCCAAACACCTTGGAGTACAATGAAGCCATCATGTAGCTGGGGAACTCGTAATGACATGTCTCCATCCCATGTACTCGTTATTGCTTCCCTGCACACCTGTAATATCTAAGGTTTGGCTTAGATATTACAGGGACACATCTACTCATGCTGATATGCCCACACATGTGGTATAGTGTACCCTGCCTTCGGGCTGTGAGGCCTCCTGTAGGGGTGTCTTACCTATACCACATGCAGTGTTCTGCTGGAATGGCACACAGGCCTGTGTGCCATGTACACTATTCGGTTTTCTCTGCACCAAGAAATGCAGGCTGCGATGGCAGTTTGCGTGAGATTGGTGAGGGGCCAATTAGGGTGGCGCAATTCATGTCCAATGCCCTAGGTACCAGGGGTAACATTTACAAGGGACTTACATGGGGGCCTAAAGGTGGTGCCAGTTATGGAACAAAAGGTACAGTTTAGGGAAAGAACACTGGTGCTGGGGAGCTGGTTAGCAGGAACCCAGTACACTTCAGTCAAAGTTGTACCAGACACCAGGCAAAAAGGGGGGGAACCATGTCAAAAGGGGCAATTTCCTACACAACCCCCCCCCGAATGAAATAGGATGAGACTAACCTTTCCCAAGTGAGTCTTCATTATCTAAGTGGAAGAACCTAGAAAGTTCATCTGCCTTGGCTTGATCAGTCCCAGGTCGATGTTCCACTGTAAAGTCCATTCACTATAGGGAGATGGACCACCTCAAAAGTTTTCGTTTTTCACCCATAATCTGCATAAGCCATCTAAGAGGTATGTGGTTGGTTTGAACAAGGAAGTGAGTCCCAAACAGGTATTGTCTCAGCTTCTTCAGGGACCAAACCACAGCAAAGTTTTCCCTCTCAATGGCACTCCAACGCTGTTCCCTAGGGAGTAACCTCCAACTTATAAAAGCAACAGGCTGGTCATGGCCATCATCGTTGGTTTGGGCTAGGACCACTCCTATCCAATGCTCATAGGCACCAGTCTGCACAATGAACTGTCTAGAGTAATCTGGAACTTTGTGAATGGGTGCTGAACACATAGCCTCTTTCAGGGTGTCACATGCCTTTTGACAATTAACTGTCCAGTTTACCCTTTTAGGCATCTTCTTGGAGGTGAGTTCTGTGAGGGGTGCCAGAATGGTGCCATACTGTCTCATGAATCTCCTGTAATACCCAGTCAAGCCAAGGAATACCTGACTTGAGTCTGAGTGGTCGGAGCTTCCCAATACAGAATAGTCTGAATTTTGGGTTGTAGGGGTTGAACTTGGCCTCCACCCACCAGGTGGCCCAAGTATACAACCATGCCCTGCCTGTATCTGGCATTTGGATGCCTTGATAGTGAGGTCTGTAGTCTGCAGGGCCGCAAAACCTTGCCAAGGTGGATCAGATGATCCTGCCAGGTGGGGCTAATGACAGCAATATCGTCAAGATAAGCTGCACTAAAGCCCTTCAGCCCAGCAAGTACTTGGTTCACCAACCGTTGGAAGGTGGCAGGGGCATTCTTTAAGCCAAAAGGCATAACAGTGAACTGATAATGCACATCTTGTGTGGAGCAAATGCTGTCTTTTCTTTGGCTTATGGAGCCATGTCAATCTGCTAGATGCAGCGACAGTATATGCCCGACCTGCGGTTTTAAACTGGGCATGGGTTTAGCCCAACCCTGTTCCTCGTTACGCAGTGTCCCACCTATCTGCGCTGCACTACTTAATGTTCGCTCACTCAGGAAACATCATGCTCATGTCTTTGAGCTCCTTGTCAACCGTCCTGTAGACCTTCTGTTTATTACGGAGACTTGGCTTGACTCTATATCCGATCCCATTGTCACCCTGGCTACACCCGAGGGCTATAAGTTCTCCAGAGCTGATCGTCCAGAGGGGAGAGGGGGCGGAGTGGCCATTATTTATAAGAGTAAGTGGGACCTCCGCGGGGCAATGCTACCTCTTGGGGGGATTGTGAGGCCCTTGATTTTAGTATTCGTTTCTCAGCTCACTTCACTCTGGGAGGCTCCTTGATCTACAGGCCCCCTGGTCTGGTGGGCCCTTTTTTGGATACATGGGGTGATGCTGTTATCTCTCGAGCCTTGCAATTCTCCCATTATATGGTGCTGGGAGATCTGAATATCCATTTTGATCAAGCAGATCACAAGGATTCGCTTGACTGTCTTGACACCCTGCACTTGGTGCAACTGTCCCAGTGGGTTAATCTTCCCACCCACCAGGCAGGCCATATATTAGACCCTATTTGCACCAACTTTCCTATTTTGTTGGAGGATCCATGTCCGGTCTCATGGACCGATCATTTTCTAACATATTTCTCTTGGGAAATTATCAATGGCGAGTCTTCAGTGCATTCGTATGGCAAACCTGCCTTCGGCAAAATTAACCCTGGTGTGCTCAGCCAGGCCTTGGAAGTTTCCAGGCCCACCCTCTCGGGGGATCTTGAGAGCCGGCTTGCTGAGTTTACTAACTGGGTTTCCAGTGCAGAGGATTCGCTTGCCTCGCCATCCTGTCCAAGGTTGACTAGGGATTCTCCATCCAAACCCTGGTTTACCCTGGACCTCAAAGCAATCAAACATGAATGCAAGATTCTCGAGAGGGCCTGGCGTCGCAGTGATTATTGTCCTGCGGCCAAGCAGAAGCTCCATCTTAAACAAAAAATCTACTACGGGGCGATTTCCCAGGCCAAAAGGCAATTCTATGCAACTCGCATTGAATTGGCAAAAAACAACGCCACAGAAATCTTCTCCATTGTACAGAGTTTCACATCCCCTGCCGCTCTATCCAGGGAGTCTCCATCCACTGACACTTGGTGCGAGAGCCTCTCCAATTTTTTTAAGGATAAAATTCTTTCCATTCAGGCGGCTTTCTCCTCCTGTGATAAGGGCATTGGGGCAGTCGTGGTGCCATCACCCGCTGATCCCGATCACTCTTTGCATGCTTTTAAGCCTGTGGATCTCTCCGAGTCCCTTAAAATTCTCATGGGCTTGAAGTCTGGCTCCCCATCGGACCCCTGTCTGGCCAGAATGTTGGCAGTAGTTGCTGAGACTATTAATAATGAGGTGAATGGTATCATCAATTTGTCCCTTCAGGCGGCCTGCGTCCCAGAAACCTGGAAGCAGGCCAAAATCTTGCCTCTTTTAAAAAAAACAACACTCGACCCACTTAGCACTGTGAACTACCGTCCCATCTCTCTTCTACCTGGCTTGGCCAAGGGATGTGAGAAGGTGGTGAACAGACAACTCACGGAGTTCGTTGAGAGAGAGGGCCTGTTGCACCCAGCCCAGTCAGGGTTTAGAGCCTCCCACAGCACTGAGTCGGCCCTGGTGGAGGTTTCAGAGGCAATTAGGGAGTGTCTGGACGCCGGCGGGAAGGCAGCATTAATTCTGCTCGACCTGTCGGCGGCGTTTGACACTGTCCCCCACTCCCTCCTCCTCACGCGGCTAACCGAGATCGGGGTGTCGGGTGCTGTCTGGGGCTGGCTCAGATCCTTTTTGGAAGGACGGGCACAGCAGATATGGCTCCCACCGTCCTCCTCTTCTCCCCAGGTAGTGACCACCGGGGTTCCGCAGGGGTCCTCCCTTAGCCCCCTTTTTTATAACATTTATGTTACACCTTTGGTGTACCTGGCAGAAGAACTTGGGGCTAAGGTCATGGCCTACGCGGATGATACCCAGCTTCTTTTCACCTGGGATAAGAATGAGGACTCTGTTTCCTCTGCTCAACACTGCCTGTCCTCCATATTTCATTGGCTAGCAGCTGCACAACTCAAGTGCAATGAAGAAAAATCGGAGATTCTCCTCTATGGAAAGTTTCCCTCTAATTTTAGAGAAACTTTATGGCCCCCCGAGTTCCCTATCCCCACCTCTATAGGGAAGCCAGCTAAGAACTTGGGGGTGTGGTTTGAGGAGAATCTTTCCTTTGCCACACAGATTAAGAAACTTGCTGGGACCTGTTTTGGCCTTTTGAAATCTCTGAGGAAGTTTCTCCCTCTCCTGCCCAGGGCGGCGAAAGAAACTGTCATCTGTGCCCTTATTTTGTCCCAGCTGGACTATGCCAATGCCCTCTATGTGGGCATCCCGGGTTATCTGTTAAAAAAACTTCAGGTGGTCCAGAATGCGGCAGCCAGACTTCTTCTGGAAATTCCCGCTAGAACTAGCATTAGACCCCACCTGCGCTCTCTGCACTGGCTTCCTGTAGCCGAGCGGATCAAATTTAAATCTTTGGTCATGGCCCATCGTGCTCTTCATGGGCTTGGCCCCATCTATCTGCAAAAACGGTTCGCCTTTTACACTCCAGCGCGACCACTGCGTTCCCTGTCTCAGCGCCTCGCCCAGGTCCCTCGTTTTAGGTGTCTGAGGCTTGGAGGCAGCTCTTTAGCTCGGAAATCTGCTGCGGCTTGGAACGCCCTCCCTTTTGCCCTCCGGAATACTCAGGACCCGCTGATCTTCAAGAAGAACTTGAAAACATATCTCTTCTCATAAATTTCTGATGGCTACCCCTCGCTGCTCCGCGCCGGGACACTTTCGAGTATCTGTGCGCGCTACAAATTAAATTAACATAACATAACATGTTTAGTCAAAGCTACTGAGAAATGTACCTGTCCCTAATTTGTCTCTCAGCTCTGGGTATGTGGTGTGCATCTGTCTTGGTGACAGCAATGAGACCTCTGTAGTCCACATAAAACCTCATTTCAATTTTTCCACGCTTGAAGTGAGGCTTGGGGACTAAGGGGCACATGCATCAAGCCTGCATTTTGCGATTCCCAAATAGCAAATTATACAGATTCGCTATTTGGGAATCGCAAAATGCTATGCATGTAGGAATCGCAAAAAAAAATTGTGATTCCTTTACATTACCTAATAGCGATTTGGCAAATAGCGATTCGCTATTTGGTTATGTGACTCCATTCATTCCTATGGGCCTGCAGGCCCACAGGAATGAACGGTATTGCATTCGCTAATTGCGATTACCAAATTGGTAATCGCAAATAGCGAATGCAAAGCCAAGGCTGCCCGGGGGCCTAAGGCCCCCCTGAAACACCCCAAGAAAAATGCAAGTGTGCACATGTAAAGCACACACTTTGAAACATGCATTTTTGTGCATTTTTCAAAGTATATCAAAAAAAGAAGAGAGGGGTCCTCCTCACCAAAGGGACAGGACACCAAAACGACACTACGTCAAAAACAGATTCCCTTTGGGATTCCTCAATGGCATACCGCAATGTAAACACACCACATTCAACCAATCAGTCAATCACCCACATATATAGAATAAGCCAAAAAACCAATATAAAAATGTTTATTTAATAGATCTGTTCAATCAAATTAAAAAAAATTTTTTTAAAACATGTACAATGCATAAATTTCAAATTTAAAACAATAGCTAGCATCAGGTTATTTCATACCGTACACCATGTAGAACAGGTGTGGCAAATATCAGAATTCACATTAAAAGTACAAATGCACAACCAAACCAATAATCGCAACAGGTTGAACATATAACAAATTTTATAAAAAAGAACCCCCTATGGTTTGGTAGTCCAGAGACCAAGAAGCGACGCGTTTCGGTGGTTTATAGTAGGTCCAACCACCTTCTTCAGGCTTACTACAAAACTGTCTCCCAGCACTCTTATCAAAGAACTGATGATCTTCGTTCTCTGAGCGGGAACACAATTCCTCCAATGAGCTAATCTTTAAACTCGTATCTTCACAGGAAGTCAGAGGAACAGGCAGACACAAAGTCTCACCCTTGCTCTAAATTTGCGAAAAAAGGATTCCTATTTCAGAGATCCCTTCGTGTTTCTCAGGGTTTAAACAACTCCTTATCAAACGGCCCGCAATATTAATGGGACCAAACACCAATGCCCTGAATTAGGTCACAAAAACTCTTGCACCGTCCGATTCGTTCAATAAAATAACATGGGTTTGTTCCAATGTTTTTGCAGAGCTTAAATGTCCACCACTCGATTTCATATAGAGAGACAGACTGCCGGGACTAAGAAGCCTCCTGGCGTGTTTCCTCTCTCGATCAGAGTATGCACATATCACCATCAACTTGAAGTTGATGGTAATTAGTGTTTCCTAAATGCACAGTTCGCATCTTGCATTTGCATTAGGGAATCACAAATTGCGATTCCCTATTTGCATTCACAATTTAGGGAATTGCAAAATGGCTTGATGTATGTGCCCCTTAGACCATTGGGCTAACCTAGGGGCTGTCAGAGGGTTCAATAACCCGTAACTCCAACATCCTGCTGACTTCAGCTTTGATGCTCTCCTTATCACTCATACTGTCAATAGATTTTGGTTTTGCCAGGCAAGCTGTCCCCAGTTCTTAAACTCACTAAAGAGAAAAGGACTATAAAAACAGGGACAAGAGTGTAAACCTGGTTTGGAATCCTACAGTTCCTACTCCCTTCTATATCTAAAAAGTCTATACTACTAGTAGAACGAGAGACGGAGAGAGAGGGAAAAAGAAACTTTTCTTAATACTGCCCTCACCCACTATGCAGTGGCATGCTTCATCATAGGGCCGCTGCAGACGTCCAGGTGCAGACCAACACACTGGACGGAGCGCTGTTTTTTAAAAATATGAAGTGGTGAGGAAGCAAGTTACAAGAAAGAAAAGAGATAAATTGCTGGGGAAGACTGTTCCCTAAAAAAGGGATCTTGAGTGCAGAAAAAATAGAGTAAAACTGTCTAAGGAGATACCTTATAATTACCTTTATTCTTGGTATTCCTTGGCAGGGTTAAAATAAGATTGGGGATATGCAGGAGGGGTAACTGCCCCTAAATCCCCACTGCAAAAACCAACATGTTTCAGCCTCCCATGTTAGCCCCCTTGGGTCAATGAGGCCTTCTTCAGGGTGTGGATCCCTTAGTTATTCTGGTCTTGACCCTCACTGTGGTCTTTTGGTATTCAGGGTTTCGTTTAAAAAAAAGTATATAGTCTTTGATGCACCTTTCTACTCTTCCAGAGAGGTGCTACATGGCACTTTGAAAAATGCATCTTTGTGCATTTTTCAAAGTATGCACATATTACCATCAACTTGAAGTTGATGGTAATTAGTGTTTCCTAAATGCACAGTTCGCATCTTGCATCTGCATTAGGGAATCACAAATTGCGATTCCCTATTTGCATTCACAATTTAGGGAATCACAAAATGGCTTGGTGTATGTGCCCCTTAGACCATTGGGCTAACCTAGGGGCTGTCAGAGGGTTCAATAACCCGTAACTCCAACATCCTGCTGACTTCAGCTTTGATGCTCTCCTTATCACTCATACTGTCAATAGATTTTGGTTTTGCCAGGCAAGCTGTCCCCAGTGTCAACATCATGGATACACCAGTGTGTCTGTCCAGGGGTTAAGGAGAATACTGCTCCAGGACTTGCCTGTAGTCAGCTTGCTGTTGGTCAGAGAGGGTGTCTGCGTAGATAACTCCATCCGCTGACCCATATTTGGAGCTGCTGGCGAGGAGGTCAGGGAAAGCTTCACTCTCTGTTTCCTGATCCTCATCAATGACCATCAGCATAGTCACTTCAGCCCTGTCGAGGAAAAGTTTCAATCGATTAACCTGGATGACCCTCTTGGGGTTCCTGCTAGTGCTCAGGTCAACCAAATAGGTGACCTCACCTTTCTTTTCAAGGATAGAGCAGGGACCACCCCCTTTGTCCTGGAGGGCCCTGGGTGCCGCAGGCTCCAACATTCATACCTTCTGCCCTTGTTGGAACAGTTTTTTAAGCTCTTGGCTGGCCTCAAGGTTTTAAGTTGCCTTACCCATGTACTCTGCCATCCCGGAACAAAGGTCTAGTGCATAGACCACAATATCCTGTTTAGGCTCTTTGAGAGGTCTTGCCCAGCATTCTTTAACCAGACAAAGTGGTCCCCTCACAGGATGGCCAAACAGAAGTTCAAAGGAGGAATAACCTACTCCCTTCTGTGGCAAGCCTCTGTAAGCGAAAAGCAGGCATAGCAAAAGGACATCTCATCTCCTTCTGAGTTTTTCAGGGTGTCCCATGATCATGCCTTTTATGGTCTTTTTGAATTTCTCAACAAGGCAATTTGTGGGTGATGTGGGGTAGTGAACTTATAGGTCACTCCACATTCAGTCCACATGTGCTACAGGTAACCAGACATGAAGGTTGTACCTCTGTCTGACACCTCCTCCTTTGGAAAACCCACCCTGCTAAAGATACAAATGAGGGCCCTAGCCACTGCAGGAGCAGTTGTAGTCCTAAGGGGAATTACCCCAGGATACCTGGAAGAATGATCCACTACTACCAGCATAAACCTGTTTCCTGATGGAGTTGGAGGGTCAAGGGGACCAACAATGTTGATCCCTACACTTTCAAAGGGTACCCTAATCACTTGTTGTGGAATTAAGAGGGCCTTTGGGTGGCCATCTGCTTTACCATTGGCTTGACAAGTGGAATAGGAGTTGCAAAACTCCTTCACCTTCTGGGACATGTTTCGCCAATAGAAGTGGTTAATAAGCATGCTCCACGTTTTGGTCTGGTCAAGATGCCCAGCTAGGGGGATGTCATGGGCCAATGTGAGGAGAAGCTCTCTATACTACTGAGGCCCTACCACTCAACTAGTGGCACCAGATTTGGGGTCTCTGGCCTCAGTGTACAGGATCCCTTCCTCTTAATAGACCCATGGGAGCCACTGACATCTCCCTTTTCCTGTGCAGCAGCTTGCTAATGCAGGCTTTCAAGAGTATGACAGATCGTCTGCCCTTGGCACAGCTCTTCCCTAGAGGGTCCTCCTGGGCCTAGAAGCTCTCCTGTATAAGGCCCAAGTTCCTGGGGCTCAGTTCCTTCTGGGGCTGACTGGTCTTTTACCTGAGGAGAGGGGACCTGAGCTTGTGGCTGTTCAGAAGCTGATTTCTAAGTCTTCTTACCTTTGCCTCTTGAAGTATTGGTCCATCATTTCAGGCTCCAACACCTCTTTTTCAACCTGGGCTTTGCTCTGTGCTTGGGTTTTTATGTACACCCATTTAGGTATTCCAATCATGGCTGCATGGGACCTAAACTCCAAATCATTCCCTAGCAGACATTCGACTGGGATTGTAGAAGAGACCACTACCTGTTTCAGACCAGTAACCCCTCCCCATTCTAAGGTCACCATCACCATGGGATGGACCTTTGGACAGTGTCAGCTTTGTTGACAGGATAAGTCTGTCCAGTCAGGTACTGTCCTGGAGAAACCAGTTTTTCTGTCACCATAGTGACACTGGCACCTGTATCTCACAGTGCTTCTACTCTAATCCCATTAATTAAGGGCTGCTGTTTGTATTTTGCCATGTTAGTAGGCCAAACAGCTAAGGTTGCAAGGTACACCCCACCCTCAGAGACTAGTGTAGCTTTTGTGTGCACTTTGATTGCCTAAGGGCATACTAGTCATCCCACCGGGAGACTTGCTATACCAGTGCTAACTGGTGCAGTACTTGGGGGCTTCTTTTTTGGACAGGCAGAGTCTCCAGTTCAGTGTCCAGTCTTCTGACAGTTGGGACACCACCAGTTTTCCTGTAAGGTGCATGCATAAGCGAGCGTGAGCGCGCGGGCACCATGACTTCCCCAAGCACACAATCTTGTTTGTGAAGCACACATACTTCAGTCATCATGCAAGAGACTGTTTGCAGCTGCTGCTTTTGAAAAGCGAGCAGCGCAAAAAAATGTCACTTGCTGTTGTAAAAGCCCAGAGAACAGTGGCGGTGAACTCGTGTGGAAGAGCAGATCACTGTGGAAGAGGAGAGCAGCAGTTCTGCATTCCTCTTCCACAGCTCTAGGGCTGCAGAAGGTCGCAGGTTGGTGCATTAGTTTTGTTTTTCATTTAATTTATTTATTTGAGTTTTATATAGCGCTGGCTAGACCCGGATGTATTAGAGCGCTTTATATAAGGAAACAGTGTGTTACAAATTATAGAGATTTCACATTAATAACAGAATGAATACATATTCAATACAGGAGTTATTAGCGAAAACGAGAGTCAGGATCAAACAGATCAGGGAGAGTTGGGAGTCCAAAGGAAAGGAGACAGCAGCGATGGAGAAGACGAGACAGATGTCCGAAGACCGGCTGGGTAGGTGACGGCCAAAGCGGTGTGCCAGAGCCAGTCTCCCCTATAGCTGTCGGAGCAGCTCCACCGGGGATCGGCCATGCGATTCGGACTCCGCCGGCTTAGGGTGAGGATCAGGAGGCGAACGAAAGACTTGAGTCCATGTGCGGGTGAGTGGAGATGGCGAGGGTGGGGGGGTATCAGAGGATATGTAGCTTGGCTGCCCTCTTTAAGTCAGGTAGGTCGAGGTTATTGATCACTGTGACTCTGAGGCTGGGGGTTTTCGACCACGAGACTTGTCCTTGACTAGGTGGGATCAGTGCGATACCAAAGGGGATGATGGACGGAGCGTTTGAGCAAATCAAACACTCACCCCCAGTCAACTGATCTGGGTTTAATCCATCATCATTCTTTAGCTCACTCCACCACCCCAGTTCAGACATGGCCATATGCAAATCAGTCTGACCCTGTGCCTCATGGGAACAGTCCAGCCCGAACTGCCAAGCCATGTCTTCCCTGGACCGGAAACAAGCATCCTGGGACCGGTTTCTGGCTATTCAGCCGTCATCAGCCAGGCTAGCTTGAATCCAGTGGCAAAGTGAGCAAGGGACCCACGTCTGGGCATACCCTGCCAACTTTGGGCGAACAAAGCGATACCAAAGGGATGATGGACGGAGCGTTTGAGCAAATCAAACACTCACCCCCAGTCAACTGATCTGGGTTTAATCCATCATCATTCTTTAGCTCACTCCATCACCCCAGTTCAGACATGGCATGATCCATCATCCCCTTTGGTATCGCTTTGTTCACCCTAAGTTGGCAGGGTATGCCCAGACGTGGGTACCTTGCTCACTTTGCCACTGGATTCAAGCTAGCCTGGCTGATGACGGCTGAATAGCCAGAAACCGGTCCCAGGATGCTTGTTTCCGGTCCAGGGAAGACATGGCTTGGCAGTTCGGGCTGGACTGTTCCCATGAGGCACAGGGTCATACTGATTTGCATATGGCCATGTCTGAACTGGGGTGGTGGAGTGAGCTAAAGAATGATGATGGATTAAACCCAGATCAGTTGACTGGGGGTGAGTGTTTGATTAGCTCAAACGCTCCGTCCATCATCCCCTTTGGTATCGCTTTGTTCGCCCTAAGTTGGCAGGGTATGCCCAGACGTGGGTCCCTTGCTCACTTTGCCACTGGATTCAAGCTAGCCTGGCTGATGACGGCTGAATAGCCAGAAACCGGTCCCAGGATGCTTGTTTCCGGTCCAGGGAAGACATGGCTTGGCAGTTCGGGCTGGACTGTTCCCATGAGGCACAGGGTCAGACTGATTTGCATATGGCCATGTCTGAACTGGGGTGGTGGAGTGAGCTAAAGAATGATGATGGATTAAACCCAGATCAGTTGACTGGGGGTGAGTGTTTGATTAGCTCAAACGCTCTGTCCATCATCCCCTTTGGTATTGCGTAGGTGGGATCAGTGGCAGCCATTTTAGGGTCAGGCGCGGAGTGTTGTTCAAGTCCCTTGTTGTTAAGGACAGGCCAGTTCCCTGGATAGAGATTATGGACGACCAGGAGACTTCATGATGATCTAGGGAGGAGGTCACCAGTTGGAGAGAGCCAAAAAGTCCTTCCCGAAGCAAAAGCAGCATGGGCGCCATGTTGGAGTCAGGCGCGGCTGGGAATCAGTATTTGTCTCGTGAAAGGAGAAAGCCCTATGGTAACAGGGGCAAGCCCAGTCCACCTCCAGAGATAGTTAAGGGCCGTTAGGGTATTACACGTTAGGGTATTAGCACTCACTGTGTTCTCGTTTCTTCGTCGTCCCTTCAGCTCAGCGGACCAGCAGCTGTCTAGCGCACACGCGCCGGGGAGAGTAGAATTCTACCTCTGCGTTATCAGCGCTTGCACTGCCGCTCCTCTGCTCACCACGTTTGCGCGGTCAGGTTCGCGCCGTCAGTCCGTTCTTCAAAATGCTCCCCCTATTTCACGCAGAGCATTGCGTTGGGTTTCTAGATATTGGCGGTGTTCTGGTGTGCCGGGCTCATGCCGGTCAATGCCGCTCTGTGGGACATGTTGTAGCGAAGGCGCTCCTAAATGTATCTTTTCTTCACATAGGCTCCGGTCCTTCACCGTCATGCCGCCATCTTAGTATCAGGGCTGAGATCTTTTCGTCCATTTGATTGCGCCCAGTGTATCGCGCTTATATAGTATGCAATATCGCTGAAGAGCTCGCACTCACCAGCCTGCTCTCGATGGGTGTGTTTTCAGGCTTGAAGGCTTATCGCCGGACTAACTCGCCTTCTTTTTTATTCCGCTCCGATGTTCGCCGCCATTTTCTCGTCCGTTTTCTCAGGCAGGTCATATCGTGCTTATTTCTCGGCTGTTCGGGCGTATTTTCCGGTCATGCTCCATGTTTACGAGTGGACAGTTAATGCTGCAAGGATGTCGTCTGCTGTTTTTGCCCCACCTATTTCACTCTTGAGGGTGATAAAAAGATAAAGATCAGCCAGCTAGCTGACTCTTCTGGCTTCAGTGTACAGGCTCGGTTGTATCTACAGTTTTAGCCTTTGTGCAAGCAGAGCCCTGAACACGTAAAATATGATGAAGTCTCTTCAAAATTCGAAAAGCACCTTTCTTTAGCATACAATAACATTGAGATGAATAGTTCACTTTATACCACTGCGCTGAGAGGCACTTATTAAAAGTCAGAATTTTTAAACATGAACTTAGAACGATTCCTGCCCATCTATCGCCCTGGTGACATGTTTGTGAGCTAAGAGACAAGCAAGTTGTCATGTGCACTGTGTATGTGATCCACATGCCTGGTATTGTAAACTCACCTATTTGAAGGTACTTTCATATGGGATAACAAAGAAAATGGAGCATAACTGAAATAAAATATTTGCCTATGGTCACACTATTTGGTTAAGCGGGGAAGCCGGGATTAATCCCAGGTTATTAGGTCTCACTTTGTCAAAATCAGCCACTCAATGGGTATCTATGTGTCTCGCTCCATTAACTTAGAATGCTCGAGGAATTTACTTTGATATATCGCACTAGTGGAGTAGCCAGTTTGGCATGGGCACTAGTGCAAGGAACAAAATAGGGCCCTTTAATTCTGTTTGAACTGTGAAATACAGCAATAATCAATGTTCAGTGAGCCCCTCTGGGCCTTGGTATTGCTGTATCTGCTACACCAGTGGAATCTATTCATCAGTACAGCACTTATAGTAGCATTTTCTTTTAGAGACACCAGCTGCTATTTTCTTGTTCTGTGCATGAGCTGATGCTATTACCAGGGTTGTAGCTACCACTGATACAGCAGGTGCAGTGGCACCAGGCACCATTGAATCAGGTAAATTGATGCTTTTTATTATCCCAAAAGCAGTCAAATGGGTCATTTTCCCTGATTTCATGTATTATTTGTATTATTAGATAGTGCATTACTGGGGAGGATCAGTTGTGTATTTGTAGATTTTTATGCAGTATGACTCGTACAGTGCATGTTGTGAACTGAGTCCTTCCAAGTGTCTTATTGAGTTGAAACTGGGAGTGTGTGATGAGATATGATTAAGAGCTCTGTATTTAAGGCAGAATTCAGTGTCTATACCTCACAGTGCCTGTCAGGGGGTCCTAAAGGTATTCAGATTACATGCACCTCCATTATTTGGCTTCTCTACAGACCAGCTGTATAGAGTAAATGCAAATTGTAACTATGGGAAAATGTGTGGAGGAGTTACACAACTTTCAAAATAAGACATCACCAAAGAAAAACAAAATGTAGTGCTGAAAAAAGGGAGTGGATCGGGGGATCTTGAAGTATAGGAGATGAAAGGAAGTATATGCAGGAGAGAGTGAAAAGATGGTGCTGAAGAGGAAGGGGATGATGTGTGAGATAGGAATATGGAGGATTTCAGAAAGATGTGGGGAGAAAGTGTGCAAAGGTCTTACAGAGTAAATCACTGCAGAGAAATCTGGTGTGAGAGGCAGAAATTGTCAGTTCACAGTATCACAATGAAATCATTGTTACTCATTTATTTGATACAGCTAAAAAGCACTTGCAAAGCCAGGTGGTCTGGCTTGTTTTAGGCGTAGGTCTATTGGTGTTTTATGCATGGATGTAGTAAAAGAAAACTCACAAATGCACCCAGATACTGGTTAGGTTTGCCGCATTGTGAAGCACAGGATTTTGGTTCACAAGTTTTCAGTCACACCTCTTGGAAAGGATGCTTAGTTACACTTCTTCGGCCTTGCCCCTTTTAGAAATCCCTCACCAATTTAAGTCCATTTAAAGCACTGCTGTATATGTGCAATACTGTTTGGACTTTCTCTGAACTCGCACTGCAGGGAATGGTACCGCCATGTTGTCTGTAGCCTCTTTAAAGGTCCACTATTAAAGTGTGTGCACATTTTCTCAACTCCTCCTCACATGCATGCAGGCTCAGGGAGACTAGTTCAGACACTCCTTCTATATTCCGAAAGTGGGTAACTACACTTGGAGTACACCTCCTTCTCTATTATTATGGTAGGTCTCAGTAGCTTGGTTTGATTTCAGTCTCTCAGGTTTCTACAGTGATGTTCAGTAGTGCAGGGTATGGTGGCAGAGAGTTCAGTGGTGGAGAGTACAGTGGTGCAGAGTAGTGCTGGAGAGTGCAGTGTTGCAAAGTAGAGTGCTGTTGAGTTCAGTAGTGTAGGGTGGCATAGAGTGCATTGGAGTAGAGTGCCTTCGATACCGTTGCTCATCACACTGTACCCTAATCATGAGACTCCACAACACCGGCATCCACGACAAGCCCCTGGACTGGCTCCACTCATTCTTTACCAGCTGAACACAGCGAGTCAGATTACCTCCGTTCCTCTCAGAACCTACAAAGATCAGCTGCAGAGTGCCCCAGGGCTCCTCCCTGAGCACCACCCTCTTCAACGTCTACATGGCCCCCCTCATGGCCATAGTCAGGAACCACAGACTCAACATCATATCCTATGCCAACGACACCCAGCTGATCCTCTCCTTCACCAACGAACCCACAGCCGCCAGAATCAACTTTCACAGTGGGATGAATGCCGCTGTCACCTGGATCAAAGACAGCTGCCTCAAACTCAACTCGAAAAAGACAGAAATATTCATCCTGGGACCCACCCTCTCAGCCTGAGACGACTCCTGGTGGCCCGCTGCACTAGGAACACCGTCCACCCCTAGGGACCATGCACGCAATCTCAGCATCATACTGGACTCCTGGCTAACAATGAACCACCAGATCAATGCCGTATCCTCATCCTGCTTGCACATGATCCGCCTGCTTCGAAAGACATTCAGATGTCACCCATGCACTCATCACAAGCAGACTCGACTACACCAATGCACTCTACCCCGGCGTCACCCAGAAACAGCTCAGGAACCTACGGAACATTCAAAACTTCGTAGCCAGACTGTTCCATATTCTGTAGCTCATTGGATGAAGCTGTCTCCCAAAATCCAGAGCCGAGCCATGGTGCAGTATGGAGATCTGAGTCACAAGAGTAGTGCTCAGCAGAATAAGTAAGCTTAAGGAGCAATATAGGGTTATATGAAGACAGAAAAATTTGGAGGGTGACAAAATTATAAATGTAATTGGCAGGTGTTTGGCACTTACAAAAGTAAGTTCGTTTGTGACCAGCTGCTGTCTCTATGGTGCACAGTTACTTGATAAACAGTATGAGCTTTTCTATTGGCTGACTTTCAAATACTGGTACGATCCCACCAGAGTTTTCCGAGAGTCATTGGCAAGCTTCTGCAGGTGAAACTTGATGTAGGGGCCATGTACAATCTCAAGAGACTCTCGTGAGAGTTGCATGGAAATTTACCGAGTTATCCTGCCATCCGGTCTTTGCTCGATCTTGTGAGAGTCTTGCGAGCTTGATTGTTCAGGGAGATAAAAGAGTGTGTATTACTATAGCACAAGTGCTATTAACTGGTTAAAACAACCATAAAGCAACACACATAAAGAAGAAGTTGTGAATGTTAATAATTAAGCTAAAACAAAAGATTTAGAAAGGGCATTATGGTACATGTAATCATCTTTTATTCACTACTCTATTATAGATTACCATTAAATAATTACTGAAAACTTGATAAAGTAGCATATAAAATAGAGGACAATGAAATTTGAAACTTTACAATCTCACAAGTGTCCCGCAGGCTTTTTGCAACCCTCTCGCTAGAGTAATGACACCTCAAAAAAAGATTGGTGGTGACATGTCTTGATATCATAGTTTTTTTAACTGAGCAAATAAACAATTTCTATTGAACATTTATCTGTTTAATACTCACACACATTTTACAAAGATTTAGCAAGCTGTGAACCATATCCTGTTTTGTTACAATAAAAAAAAAACATTATTTTACTAAAGTAATGTCTGAACAAAACATATATCATAAAGTAGTTATTGTCGAAGAGTTGTGACTCTGGAAACTTTTATGGCATGCACGCTGAAATAAAGTATTTTGACTATCATAAAGTCATTCTACCATACATACACTCACAAAAATAATTAATTAACTTTAAAAAAAAGCCTTGAAATTCACTGAAAAAAACAAAGGCTAAAGTAATATTATGGTTAGGTGTGATAATAGTATCTGTTTTTTTAAATAAAAAACAAAACTTTAGAAATTCACTGAAAAAACCAAAGTAACCTTATGGCTAGGTGAATTGCTAAGTGACAACGTTAATGTTTTCAACAAAAGAAACAGAAATTCAGCAGTTATAGATAGCAGTCCTAAGTACAACTTGCTCCCCCACCATGCACTGCTTATGATCTCACATATGACATCACTCATGAAATGTTCTATGACATCATTTATGTAATCATTTATGGCATCAGCGATTGTAGGAAAGTAGGATCTGCTTTTATGGTCACCCCCACTTTTTGCTTGATGTAATGCTGTTTCTGACTAGTCTGACTGGGATCCTGCTAATCAGGACCCAGTCTCTGTGCTTTCTCCCCTAAATTGATTTGGTAAGCACTTAGGTACATCCCAGATTGGACACTGGTGCAACCTTATCAGTCCCTAGTATATGGTACTAAGGTACCCAGGGCATAGGTACGTCAGAGGTCCCCCATAGGCTGGAGCATGTATTATGCCACCTATGGGAGACCATTCAAACTATCTTTTCAGGCCTGCCATTGCAGCCTTTGTAAGCTGGTGCTAGCACCACTTACAAAAGGTATAGGCTTTCCTGTATCTGAGGTCACTGCACTTAAAGCCTATATGTCTCCCCTACAGCAGGCCTTTGCACTCCTGAAGGCAGGGTGCTTGTTTCTAAATGTGAGGGTGCTCCTTCATGAGAAGGACACCCCTACAACCTACGGAGTCCATTCTCCCAGGTTGTGAGACAGCCATATGACATATAGAGGAGCACAGCATCATTAAGCACTGACCATCTCAAAACTGGCTGCAACGAATCCTATCATGTTTGGTATCAATCATGTTGGAATCATACCCCCACACTGTAAACGGTGTGGGAGGTATGATTCCTAGCACTGGAAAGGCCCTCCGTTAGGCCCTCAGTACTCCTGGTACCAGTCTCCCAGACACAGACAGCAAGCCAGGGCTGCTGCCGTCCAGAGACATGTTTCTGCCCCCTGCTGCTGAGCCAAGCTTGGGCAGGGAAAGGCAGAACAATAGGTATCCTGTCACAGGGAGGTGTGACCACCTCCCAGACAGGATTTAGTGTATTGGGGCAGGGTGGGAGCACTTGCCAGTGCCACATAGTCTGCGTGCAGGGCACACTTGGTGCTCTCCATGCATAGTCCAGTTCAAACCAGTTCAGGGAGCCGTTGGCTCCCGCTCTGGCGCAAAACTGGACAAAGGACATGGGAGTATCCTCCCCCTTGTCCAGCACCTCCTTTGGGAGGGACCCCTGAATCATCATCCCATCCCCTTCCTTAGGGTATTAAAGGGCTTACCTGTGGGTGGGTCCCTAGATTCGTAGTGGGAAAAGATTAATTTCCGACTCCACTTCTTCTTCGACTGTCTGGGCACTCTGGACTTCGCTCTGGGCATCAAGGCTGCAACTAGGAAGACTCCTGCTGCTCCTGTTCTTGTCGCCCTGCTCATCTGCTGCAACGTCCATGCCTGTGCACCATACAGGAACCTTCCAAGGCCGGTGGGCATCCAAGACACCTGAAGGAATCTCCCTTGAAGTGAAGGAGTCACTTCCCTGCATCTGCAGGCACCGCAACTAAGGTGACCGGTCTGCTGATCCTGAGCTCCCACGGACTCCGAAAGGCTCAGCAACACAGGTGGTAGTTCTTGACATCCCTCGAGGCCTGCCCTGTCCTCTCACTAAGTTTGAGGCCAGTATCCCTCGTCGGAACCAAACCCCTGTACACCGCGTCGACTTGCAGTTGCAAAGGCTTGTTGGCTTCTTTCCACCAAGACCTTCGGTCTCCAAGTAGCCCCAACCTAAAGCATCTCCAGTGACCAAGATCTTCATCCTCACCACATCTCTTGCATCATGGGCTTGCATCTTTGGTGAGCTGCTCGAGGTCCTCTTGCGACTCCAATGCTTCCTGCCTGTGGGTCCTCTTGAGGGTCATCTTCATATTTGAGGTCCTCTGGTTGCTCGGGACCTGCCCTGACTCCCCTGCTTGTGGTGAGTCTCCTGGAGCTTGCTGGTCCCGACATTGCACCTTTCTCCACTTCCACATTGGTTTCAGATACCAAGGCTTGTTGGTGCTCCCGCCGGACACCGACCCCTCAACTCTCAACATCCGACATGGGCAGCTCATGTACGACTCCTGGTCTTCCACAGCGTCACCTGGTCCACACTGCTGCAGTTCTAAGGTCACCACCATCTCCCCCTGCAGCACCCGGCATTGGTGGGCATTTATCTTCCACGCCTCCTGGTCACTGGTCACTCCTGAGTGGCATAGACTCTGTCTCCTCTGCTTGCAGGTTCTTCGCATCTTGAATCCACCTTTGGGTTCCACAGGACACTTTCACATTCTCCAGCAGAGGCATCTTTCTGAAGTCCTCCATTGGGTTCGACGGCGGTTTCCGACGCCACTTCACACCTATGTACACGGCTTCCCTGGGGCAGGTATCCAGGTTCCTAAGATATCCACAGGTGGGGCGGCTCTTTATCCTTCTGTCTTCCACAGGGTTTCTTCAGGGTCTGTTGGGAAGGGTCCTTCTTCTTTAAAATTGCAACCGCGACTTACCCATTGACTTGTATTGATCACTCGTTCGTGTTACCACTTAGCACACGACCTCTGTGGGGCCCCTAGTTACTTACCTCGGGTGGTTCCTTGGGTCACTGGCAATTCTACGTCTTCTGGGTACACTCTTAACTCGAGTCGTGGTTCACATTCCACTTATTTAGTATATGGTATGGTCCCCCCCGGTGACCACTGTGTATTACGTGCTTCTTACCTGTTTCTATTGAAAAGTATTGTGTGTATTGTGTGTATCTCCAGCTAGGAGATACCTGTATGTGGTAGTGAGTATTATATAATAAACACATATTTTTATAAATACACTGTGTGGTTCTTTTTCACTTAATCCATATCAATAGAATTATGTTCTGGTAAAACAAGCTGCTTTGCACTCCTTCTGTACTCAGCCTGAAGGCTGCTCTCCACAGCTACCACTTAGAGAGCTTTCTAAAGTTGTCCAAGACCACTAAAATCACAATAAGGGTTGTCTGGATTGGTGCAGGGTGTCCACTTACATATGTGTGCATCATATACCAAGCCAGCTTCTCACACCAATGACATCTGAAATAACCTCATTGATGACATCATCCAATAAGTGTGCAAGTTTGTTTTATAGTTTAGATAGTGGCGAGTAACTGCCATATTAATTCTATGTGATTTTGTACATTTTAGGTGCAGCTAATGGTTGTAAGTGTTTGCAAAACGTGTGTGCTCCTAATACCACCTATCTGTGTAGAGGTATTGTTATAAATGTTTGCATTCAAGATTAACTCTGTGTGCAAGTGACACTTGTATTTATTATGTTCTATTCAACCTTTTGGTTCTGCAGAAAACGTTTTCTACAGGAAAAAGATTCTATGTAGTAAATACAAACTTTTGGAAGCAGCCTTGAATTATTAGAGAGAATCATGTCAGCATGATAATTTATACTTAACATGGAAGAGTGTGTTCAGCACGTACCAAACTATGTACACATGCTTGTTTTGCTTCAAAAGAAGGGATATCTGTAAGTTTTTTTAACAGTATGAAGGGTGCAGGTAGTATGATCTTTGGCACCTTCTGATCTTAGTTATTTTGAGCAAATATGGTCTGTTTTGACAACTGTTGCATAGAATGTACACTGTTCTTAGTAGATTGTTTTGAATACTCTGTGGTGTATTTCTCATTAGAGTTTCACTGTTTGAAAACAGTGTGGTGCAGAGTAAACTATCTCCATAGAGTAAACGGTGTTAACAGTACCTACTTTTCTACCTATATCCACTCCCTGTCAGGGGTTTGATGCAGGTAAAGACTGTCCGCAGTAGGGCATTAGTTATGTAACAGGGCGCGAGTATCTAGAGGAACTTGGTTTTCCCTGAACGGCTGAATGGAGATTGAACAACGTGTGCAGGATAGGCTACCCTTCCTCCTGTGGCTCATAGTCAACATGAACTCGGCTACCCATGAAGTGTATGGTATAGGGTCAATATAGCACATAACACAAGCTTGCTTTATGTAGATTGTGCGTGTGATAGCAGTAATGATGTTTCTTATTATTCTGAGCTAATTTGCACTTACTTTCATAGCTCCAATGATATATGCATTTACTGAGCAATGTATACAAAAGAAGCTTGGATGATGTCATAAATTATGTCATAGAACTTCATAAGTAATGTCATATGTGAGTCAATAAGCAGTACATGGCGAGGGGGTAAGTTATAATAAGTGCTGCTAACTGTAACTGCTGAATTTCTGTGCTTTTTTTAGTTTAAAATGTTAACATTGTCACTGAGAAATTCACCTAACTATAACGTTACTTTAACTTATGTTTTTTTCCCCCGAATACGACGGTCGCCAGTCGGTAGTTATAGTTAGGGCCATGTTTCCTTAGGAAAAGCGTTTTTTTGTCTTGCCTATATCTTTGGCGCCGTTTGACAAATCTTCACAAAATTCTTGTTGCGCATGGAAAGTTTCTGGACGATTCGTCAAGCGGGACTGAGAAAAAGGAGGGGTCAAAAAATTTCCATTTCCAATTTCCAATGGTTACTTCCATGAAGATTTTAGACATGACTACAGCCGAAAGTGCTTGACGGAATCACCCCAAATTTAGCAGAAAGGCAGCTCTTGGTCCAGAAAGACCCCTTATTGTTATTTGCTGTAAATCCTTTCAGTAGTTTGAGAGATATTAAAAAAAAAAAATTGTATATCTAGGGACACGAAGGCACAGCGAACCCTGCTGGTCTCGTGCTGAGATTGATTGGCTGTCAAAACTTCAAGCAGGAAGGTAAAAAAATAGAAAAGGGGGCAGTGTAGGAATACTCTGACTCCTTGGCTCTGGTTGTGTGTTCCCAGGGTAAAAAAGCAATTAAAAAAAAATTGCCAAAAATTGCAGTGGAACGTGACCCTGGCAAAAATTGAAAAAACCAAACAAGGGCTCCTGCACTTGTTTAAACATGAGCCCCCAGGCGAGCCAGGTGCCGGGGGCTTGCCTGCACCTCCAGATGATTAACCCAACTACTTATTAGGTGTAAGATTTTTAAAAGAAGCCTCCATTAAGAGCCTGCCAATTCTTGCAAGTCAATTTGAAGCTGCTTCCGAAACAGAGCCCAAGGGGACAGGCCATCACCCCAGCATTAAAAGAGCCTCTGCTATCTTGCCATGCAGGACAATACACTACCTGGACTTGGGGTCACTAGCCCCTTTTGACCTCACCTGTGCTTGGGGACTTCATTTCCCACCAGAATAAGCGCCAGGAGGCGTGACTGCAACAGGGAGCCCAGGGGGGCGGGGCCATCACCCCAGCGCTAAAAGCGCCTCTGCTATCCCGCCATGTGGGACAATACACTGCCTGGACTTAGGGTCACTAGCCCATTTTGACCTTATCTCTGCCTGGGAACCCCATTTCCCACAAGGATACATGCCAGGAGGTGCGACTGCAGAACAGAGCCCAACGGGGCTGGGCAATCACACCAGAGCTAAAACTGCCTCTGCAATTCCGTCGTGCGGGACAGTACACTACCTGGACTTGGGGTCACTAGCACCTTTTGACCTCACGTGTGCCTGGGGACTCCATTTTCCACCAGGATACGTGCCATGAGGCACCACTGCAGTACAGAGTCAAAGGGGATGGGCCATCTCCCCCGCACTAAATGCAGCGCTGCTATTCCGCCGTACGGGACAATACACTACCTGCACTTGGAGTTACAAGCCCCTTTTGACCCCACCTGTGTCTGTGGACCCCATTTCCCACCAGGATACCCACCACAAGGCTCAACTGCATAACAGAGTACAAGGGGACGGAGCCATCAGCCAGCTCTAAAAGCGCCTCTGCTATCCCGCTGTGCGGGACAATACACAGTGTGGACTTGATGTCACTACCCCCTTTTGATCTCACCTGTGCTTGGGGACCCTATGTCACACCAGAATACACATCGGGAGGTGCGACTGCAGAACGGAGCCCAAGGGAGTAGGCCATCACCCCAGTGCTAAAAGCGCATCTGCTATCCACTGTCAATCAGAAGAGGAGGCCACAAATTTAAGAGCCATTAATGGAAAATGTAAGCTTTAACAGCAGATGTTCCAAGTTCTTTGATATTTGTTTACACCACAGTTACTTCTAGGTACCCTTCTGATCTAGGATGCTCAGTGGAGGACAGGTAGCGGGTACCCATGTATGGTGGACCAGGGATGCCATACAGGGATGCCACATCTGTCAGTTCATCACAGGGTCACCTCAATTTATTGACCACGTTCCAGCCCCTGGGAGTCTGTCCCGGGAGAGGTGGGATATGAAATGGTGCAGACCAAGTGCATCCCATGTCCCAAACCCTGTTGAGATCTGGAGACCTTCTTCATGCCCCCTCCATAATATCCTCTGCCCTCAAAATAGTGTGGATCTGCAAGTGACTGAGAGAGGCAATCATGCGGGGTGCATGGGGGGAGGTCAATGAGAGAGGAGATGGATGGCCCCACAAGACGGCAGGTGACAATCAACAGGGTGCTGGTGACGCATGTTCTTGATGCTGTGGTATATGATGACATCTTAACCAAACAAATAATCACTTACTTCATATAGTTAGGAGAAAGCATCCTTGTTTGGTGGAGATTTACCTCTTTGTAGTCTTGTTGTCTTCTCTACAGGAGAATTCATATTATAACAGATTTATGGATAAAGATGCAAAAGGAACAATTACATTGCCGTAACGGCCACAAGGTCAGTGGAGTCATTTGCTTGTGGTCCATTATGCAGATGTAATTTAGAATACGCACTGGACATTTAACCAATGAGCTAGTTCTTAGTAATGAACCATAAGAAAGCACTCCAGTTAGGTTGACATTTTGTTGGAAACTGTCTTCTCTTGCAGGATAAAGAAGAAGGTGAAGTTTCGTTTTGACGCAGTCACTCACACAGCTACTGACACTCCCACTCAGACACTTACACACCCACTCACATATCCATTCTGCCACTCTCACATCCATTCACAGATCCATACAGTCACTAACAACCACTGACAGATCCATACACCACTAACACACCCACTCACACACCTGCAAAACCACTTACAGGCCCACTTTTAGACCCATACGGCTACTCACAACCCGACTCACAGAGCAATACAGCCACACACACACCCACTACTTCACCTATACAGCCACTCACACACCTACTCTCAAAGGTCACAGGTTACAGTTAGCAAGTAAAATGTAAAAATCCTTAGAAATTCACAAAAAACAAAGGTTTCAGGGCTGTTAAAGTTAGGAAATAGAATTTAAAAACCTTAGAAATTCATTGAAAAAAACCAGAGGTTACCGGAGGCGTTATAGTTAGGAAATAGAATTTAAAAAACTTTAGAAATTCACTGAAAAACCCAAAGGTTACAGGGACATTATAGTTAGGCTAAGATTTAATTCACACAAAACTAGGGAAATTCAGCAGTTATAGTTACCTGAGCTATGTATAACGTACGCCCCCGCAATGCACTGCTTATAACCTCGCATATTATATCACTAATTACATGTTCAGGGACATCACTGATGGCATCACAGATGACATATCAAATGACATCACTGATGACATCATCCACAGAACCAATCACGACCACTCACACCCCCATGCAACCTCTCGTACACCTACTCACACATCCACACAACCACTTACATACCGATTCACATACCCATATAGACACTCACATACCCACTCACTCACCTATACAGTAACTTACACAGTCACTCATTTACCCATACACCTACTCACATAGCTACTCACTCACCCATACAGTCACTCATACAACCGCTCAGTCACCCATACGGCTACTCTCAAACCTACTTATTCACCCATACAGCTACTCACACCCCGACTCACTCACCCATACAGCCTCTCAACAGAGCTACTTACTCACCCACACAACCATGAATGCACCTACTTACACACCCACACAAGAACTTACATACCCATTCACACACCCATACAAACACTCACTCACCCATACAGCCATTCACACAGACACTAACTCTCCAATACAGCCACTGACATGCACACTCACTCACCAATACAACCACTTATACACACATTAATTGTGTAATAGAGCTAATCACGCACCAACTCACTTGCCCATGCATTCACTCAAATAGCCACTTACTCACCCATACACCCACTTACATACCCAGTCACTCACCTATAAAGCCACTCACTCAATCACTGCTACAGCCACTCACACATACACTCACCCACCCATACAGCTACTCATGCACCCACTCACTCATCCATACAGCCACTCACATAGCCACACACTCACCCATACAGTTGCTAACACACTCACTCACTCACACATCCACTTTTCAAACATACAGCCACTCACAGAGCCACTCTAGCATTCATATAGACACTCACACAGCCACTCACCCACCCATACAGCAACTCACAAATACTTGCTCACCAATACAGCCATTGACAAAGGCACTGACTCACCCATACACCAATTCACACACCCACTCATTCACCTTTATAGTCACTCACACAGCCACTCAGACACCCGTACAGCCCCTCAGACTACCACTCACACACAAGTTCAGTCAGTCTCACAATCTTTCAGATGACATATCTTAGAAATGGTATCACTCATTAGAGGTACAATAAGAATAGTATTTAATTTATGCAGTAGCTTAATATATTTATTTAAAGCTCAGAAACGTTTACACTTACACTCACTGGATGACGTCATCAGTGATGTCACTTGAGATATTAACAGTGATGTCACTGACCATGTCATGAGTGATGTAATATGTGAGGTCTTAATCAGTGCATTGTAGGGGTGTAAGTTATGGTTAGCTCAGGTAAATAAAATTGGTAAATTTCACTGTTATGAGTGAAATCTGAGCCTAACTATAATGTCCCTGAACCTTTGGTTTTTCCAGTGAATTTCTAAGGTTTCTATAATTCTATTTCCTAACTATAATGTCCCTGTAACCTTTGTTTTTCCAGTGAATGTGAATATATATATATATATATATATATATATATATATATATATATATATATATATATATATATATATATATATATATATATGTATATATATTACAGCTCCAGGTTTGCCAGTGCTCCCACAATCACTAGCGGGTGCACGGTACGCGAGGGGAGTCTTGCGGTCAATTTCGGCACTCCAAAAAGAATCACCAGCACTCACGGGGGTATAATCCTCCTTTGGATTTAATGGCACGAAACAAACAACAAAGGCATATCAGCGGTGCGCCTTCCTCAGTGTTGGCGGCCGCCGCGTTCGCGCCTCATTTTATTCAGTCATCACTTTTAATTGAAAGTCAGGCAAACTAGTATCACGCCATATTGGAGTGGTAAATTTCATTATACAGGCAGAAATAACTCTTCACTGCACCCGCAATGAAGGAAATTACAACTCTCACTGCCACAACTATCTCATTCCTTGATAGGGGGGATATGTTACATCATTACATGCAATTGTGACATTTCAAATAGTACTCGCAGCTCAATAACACACATGTTTGCACCCTGTATGGGCTTACAACGCTAGATGCAAGTTACGAACTTCACTGCCACAAATATCTCGTTCTTTCATAAAGAGATATCGTACATTCCTACAACAGGATGTGACATACCAAAGAGATTCAGGCAGCGTGATACCAAACATAATTCCGCCCTGTATGGGCTTACAACGCTGGGTGCATTGGTATACAACTCGCCTGCTATGCAAACTGCACCTGCGCATGGGACAGAATTGAGCCCTGGATGGGCCGTGTCATTCTGTGCAATTTATTGCACGCCCAATACTCTCATATTCCAGGGTCACATCCATCGGCTAATAGCCCTGCCTGCTCCCCTTTACCAAAATTTTACAAGTGCACCCCAAGTTCCTCTCTCATATTCAGGCCTGTTGGTGACTGTATTGTTGTCGAATTTTTTCTATCGAAATTCTGTGGGGACAAAATGTTTTGTGATCCCTATTTTTCCTCGTCCCCCAATTAAGAGATCCCCCCAAATCTTTCCAGGAAGAAGCTGAGGTAGATGAACTTTGTTTTTGAAAAGTTTTGTAAAGATTTTACAACAGCGCCAAAGTTTATAGCAAAACAAAAAACTTTCTACGCACAGAAACTCTGATGTATGTATAATTACACAGTGCCACCTGAATGCCGCACGTAACTGCCCCCATCCTGTGTTATACCAGAGTCCAAAACAACATTTGGCTACAGAGAGAGGACACATAGTTGCAGCACGCCTGCACACTGTGCTGATACAGCAACTGTTAGCTGCACCAGCACCCACAAGTCAGTGCCCCAATTGTGGTGCTGGTTAGATGGATTGCTCCACAGCATGGGTCTCTGCTTCTCACAGGCTAACACTGTGGAGGTCAGAACAGGCAGTTTGCCAAGGCCTACCAAAATTGAACTTTCTTTATATTTTAAGCAGCTAGTCAATCAGGCCAAAATGCGCTTTCCTTCACATTTTGAAAGAAGGAAGGAATGCAACTTGTTTCTGTTTTGTCGTCTAAGCGTTCTGGATTCTACATAGAGATTGAACGTTTTTTTCAAGAGATAAGAAGCTATTCCACAGAGACAGCACAATGGATTATTGATATCATTTGAAGGTGGAACCAGGCCTGCGCAGGTTTCCATGGAAGCAGCAACAGTGTTGTCTTGATAAAGCCAACAGAGGTCTTTGTCACACATTTTGCTGCTTGATTCTGAATCCTTTGTCATCTGTGCAGCAGTTTCTTAGACAAACAACATACCTTATTATGCAATACCAAAACTCATTTTTACAACAATAAAGACCAAAACAACCACACCCAAGTGAGACAAGAAAAGGATGGACTGGAGAAACAGTTTCAAATAAGAGTTCAGCAACCGCTTTCAAGGTTGGTAGGCAACACTCAGCGCAGTACCAGGAAAGAAATAGGAAAGGTGGGAACTAATTAATGTACAGTGGTAATATGAAATCTGCTTGGAGGGATGCAGATATATGTTCTCCCAGCCCACTAGACTGTGACAGAATTTCAGGGCGTCCTCCGTGGGTAAACACAAGTTGTCACATCACAAAAGGGACATTGACAACTTGGAGGGGAGCCACTGTCTTGTGCAGCCACACCATTCTTCAATGGACACCATTCATCCTGCACTCTAACTCTCAGCCATCCACACATGTCTACTATGTCACACAGAGCACATTGCACATCATGCACCATTGGCATGGAGAGTAATGGGTCCAGTTAGGGGGAACTGTGTAGGTTATATAGAGAGAAGTCAGTAGGCCTTTTCCTCCAGTGTTACTGGAAAAACCCTGTTCCCCTGTGTAGGAAAGTAGGATCTGCTTTTATGGTTACCCCCACTTTTTGCCTGGTGCTAAGCTGTTACTTATTAGTATGACTGAGGTCCAGCTAAACAGGACCCCAGTCTATCTGCTTTCTCCCATAAATTGGTATGTTCAGTACTTAGGTGCATCCCAGATTGGATACTGGGGTACCCTTATCAGTCCCTAGTATATGGTACTAAGGTACCCAGGGAATAGGTACCCCAGAGGTCCCCCATTTTCCTGGGTTGTAAGTGAGGGAGCCATATACTCTATACAGGGGCATTGCGTAATTACGCGATGACCATCTCGAAACTGGCTGCAATGAATCCTATCATGTTTGGTATCAAACATGTTGGAATCATACCCCCGCACCGTTCGGTGTGGGAGGTATGATTCCAAGAACTGGAAGAGCCCTCCGTTAGGCTCTCAGTGTTCCCGGTACCAGCCTTCTTGACCCAGACAGCACAAAATGGTTGCTGCTGAACAAAGACATGATTCTGCCCTCCTGCTGCTGAGCCAAGCTCGAGCAGGGGAAGGCAGAATAATAGGCATCCTGTCACAGGGAGGTGTGACCACCTCCCAGACAGGATTTAGTGTATTGGGGCCAGGTGGGTGCGCTTGCCAGCGCCACTCAGTCTGCACGAGGGGCACATTTGGTGTCCCCATGCATAGTCCAGTTCAAACCAACTCTGGGAGCCGTAGGCTCTGCCGCGAAACTGGACAAAGGATATGGGAGTAACCTCCCCACTGTCCAGAACCTCCCCTGGGAGGGTTCCATGAATTGTCCCAACCCTTTCCTCAGGGTACTTAAGGGCTTACCTCTGGGTGCGTCCCTAGATTCATCGTGGGACAAGATTCAGATCAGACACCACTTCTTCTACCGTCTGGGCACTCTGGACTTCATTTGGGCTCGACTTCATCTCCCTTCCAGTCTGCTGCATCGTCTGTGTCTGTGCACCGTAAACGGTGTGGGAGGTATGATTCCAAGCACCGGGGAGCCCTCTGTTAGGCTCTTAGTCTTCCCGGTACCAGCCTTCTTGACCTGGACAGCACAAAATGGTATCTGCTAACCAGAGTCACGATTCTGCCCTCCTGCTGCTTAGCCAAGCTCGAGCAGGGAAGGCAGAACAATAGGCATCCTGTCACAGGGAGGTGTGACAACCTCCCAGACAGGATTTGGTGTATTGGGGGCAGGGTGGGTGCGCATGCCAGCACCACTCAGTCTGCATGAGGGGCACATTTGGTGTCCCCATGCATAGTCCAGTTCAAACCAGCTCTGGGAGCCGAAGGCTCTGGCTCTGGCGCAAAACTGGACAAAGGACATGGGAGTAACCTCAATACTGTCCAGACCCTTCCCTGAGAGGGTCACCTGAATTGTCCCAATTCTTTCCTTATGGTACTTACAGGCTTACCTGTGGGTGGGTCCCTAGATTCATTGTGGGACAAGATTCAGATTAGACACCATCTCTTCTTCTACCGTCTGGGATCTCTGGACTTTGCTGGACTTCGTTTGGGTTCGACTTCGTCTCCCTTCCAGTCTGATGCATCGTCTGTGCCTATGCACCATACAGGAACCTTCCAAGGCCTGTGGGCATCAAAGACACCTGAAGGAATCTCCCTTGGAGTGAAGGAGTCACTCCCCTGAATTCGCAGTCACCGCAACTAAGTCCACCGGTCTGCTGATCCTGAGCTCCTCCGGACTCCGTAAGGGTCTGCAACACAGGTAGTGGTTCTCCACAGCTCTCAAGTCCTGCCCTGCCCTGCCCTCTTACCAAGTTTGAGGCCAGTATCCCTCGTGGGGGCTGCAATAACTGAACCCCTGTGCACCGCATCAACGTGCAGCTGCAGAGGCTTGTTGGCTTCCTCCTAAGAACCTTGAGTATCTCCAGCAACCAGAGTTTTTGGCCACACCGCATCCTTTTGCATCGTAGCCTGCATCTTCTGGTGAGCTGCTTGAGGTCCTCTCGCGACTCCAGTGCCTCTGGCCTGTGGGTCCATTTGAGGGTCACCTTTGTTTCTTTTGGGCTCCCCTGATTGCTTGGGGCCTGCCCTGACTCCCCTGCTTGTGTTGAGTCCCCTGGACCTTGCTGGTCCCGACGTTGCGCCTTCTTAGATTTCTGCGTTGGATGCATTTGCCAAGGCTTGTTGGTGCTCCCAACGGACACCGACCCCTCAGCACTTGACATCCGACATGGGACAGCTCGTGCACAGCTCCTGGTCTTCCCCAGCGTCGCCTGGTCCTAACAGCTGCAGAGTCAAGGTCCTCGCCAACTCTCCTGCAACTCCCAGCATTGGTGTACATTCATCTTCCAGATCTCTTGGTCACTCCTGAGTGACATAGACTCGGTCCCCTCTGCTTGCAGGTCCCTCTCATCTAGAATCCACCTTAGAATTCCACCGGACACTTTCTCCTTCTTCAGCAGCGGCACTTCCCTGAAGATCCCCATTGGGTTCGACGGCGGTTTCTGACACCACTTCACACCTAAGTACCCGGCTTACCTGGTGTAGGTAACATGGGTACTAGGGTATCCACGGGTGGGGTGGCTCTCCAAACTTTGATCTTCCACAGGGTTTCTTCAGGGTCTACTGGGAAGGGTCCTTAATCTTTAACAATCCAACCACGACTTACAAGTAGAGTTGTACGGAGCATGCGGTCGTGTTCCCACACTGCACATGCTCTCTGTGGGGTCCCTATCTACTCACCTTGGGTGGTTCCTTGGGTCCCTAGCACTTATACCTCCTCTCGACCTTGTGTTGACCCGAGTCGTGGTTCTTATACCACTTTCTCAGTATATGGTTTGGTTCCCCCCCTGGGGCCCACTGTGTATTCTGTGCTATTTACTGTGTTTCTTTGCAAAGTATTGTGTGCATTGCGTTTATCTCCGGGTAGGAGATATCTAAACATGTGAGAGATTATTATATAATAAATAAATATTTTTATAAATACCTTTTGTGGTTCTTTTTCACTTAATCTTTACTATAAGATTGCATTCTGGTAAAACAAGCTGCTTTACACTCCTTCTGGACTAAGCCTGAAGGCTGCTCTTCACAGCTACCACTTAGAGAGCTTTCTAAGGTTGTCTAAGACTTCTTAAATCACCATAAGGGTTGTCTGGACTGGTGCAAGGTGTCCACTTATATTAGTGGACATCATATACCAGGCCAGCTTCTCACATTCCCCTGGAGCTAGAATCAACTGCCACATAATCATTAGTCTTCTCATAGCTTTTCACAAGGGTTGTGAACACGATCCGGTAGATTCTTCTGGACACCTTGGCAAGCGCAGGCTTTGTCCAAATTACCACTTCTGAGCAGAAGGAACAGACAAGTTATGACCCATGCATCTTTATCATCTTACCTGGAGATAATGTGTATTGCACATGTAACTTATTGCCAAAGACTGTCAGGAATATTCGATTTATTGTTGGGAGTTATGGTAACTTTTCACCACAAGTGCACACACACAAGTAGTCAATACTGTTATTTTTAAAGGTTTTATTTTAAGACAATTTCAGTGGAGAATAGATGAAAGAGAATAGTTTCAGAAATCAGTAAAATCTCATTGAGAGGAAAAGCACAGACTGCAAATATTATAAAAGTAGACAACATAGTATGCAGTCAATTTTTGAAGCATCTTTGCTTGCCTAATGTTCAAGCATCAACTAGTCAACATACATTTGTATGGGGGTGTGGCCGAACCGCCTGCAAGATTGCTGCAGGCTTTTGAGGTTCCTCGTCGCACCGGAGCCTTTCACCGGTGAAAGACGGCAATTTAAAGCTTGCGGGCACGACTGTGTCCGGAACATCTATGCAAATGTGGGAGAATCAGGTATTTATGGTCATTTATGGTCATGGGCATTTTTTAAGCCCTTTTACTTGCTTATCTCCCCCGCGCCACATCCCCTCATGCCTGCGGTGGGAGCCACCATTTTGTTTATGGATAGCACATTGTCGCTATTATTGGTTTTAGTTCGCCTAGCTTTTCTACAATGTATTATATTAAGTAAGCATTGATTTGCCTTCAGATTTACATTATTATTGCCATCTCAACTTAGGTAGTAATGGCCTCCTTTTAATGCCTGCACACCACATGAACTGATTCTACTTTTCCTCATCATAGAGCACTGGTGAACTTGTCGGAAATTGTTCATTATCCTCTTTTCACCTGCATATGATTTGACACAGTCTCCATATGTTGCTCTGACTAATAATTAACCTTCTAATATGCTAATATTCATTATAAAGGAACTCTGTTGCCTTCTAATTGGACTTGCTTTGTTTGGGAGTATTAATCAAGGCTATACCTTGGCCATCTTATTAAGGAGCTTTTCTAGCGTCTGGTCACATCTTTCTGTAATACAATTTGCTCCATTCAGTTAAGTCTGTGCCATGTAACGGGGGTTCATTTTGCTGCGCTTCCTCTGCACATGTAAGAACTTTACCAGCACTGCACTTCCTTTCTTGTGACCCACTGTTTCTGCTGTTTCATTCACTTATGGAGTCCTCTTCATCTTCTGGTCAAAAGGCTTTGACCTCATGTGGAAATATGCCCTCTACCCGCAAAGATGTCTCCTCCACCACAAAACGACACAAAAAGGACCCTGGTTCTCCATCTAAGTCTTCGTTACCATTGACCCTTGAGGACCTTATGGAAGAAATAAAACTTCTGAAACCTTTTGCTATGGAAACCAACTGTACGTTTCAGCGGATAGAAGAAAAATGGTCCAATCTTGAATCCAGAGTGTCAGAGGTAGAGCATCGCATTAGAAATGTACAGGATGTGGCAGTTAGGATTGAGGGTATGTCCAAGGAAATTGCACTTCTAAAGCAACCAAGTGAGGATTTAGAGAACTGTAATTGCCGCAGTAATCTTAGAATTTATGGCATCCCTGAAGGGTCAACAGGTTCTGACTTGTTTGCCTTTCTTAAGCTGCACATCCCAAAGATAGTTGGGCTGAAGGAGCACACAAACCTTAACCTACAGCGTGCCCATAGAATTGGTCCTAAGTCTTTGGCAGCTTCATCATCTGGACCTCCAAGAGGAAATATTGTGCTTTTTCTGGAGTATACTGAACTTCTCATGGTTTTATCAGCGGCCAAGCAGAGGAAATAAATGCTTTGGTCTGGTAAAGGGTCTTCTTCTCATAAGATGTAGCTCGTGCAACTGCTGCCCGTCAAAAGGAAACCCTTTCCTTTCGCCCTGCTTTACGCTTCATGAATGCCAGATATGGCCTAGTCCATCCTTGTTTTTTCAAAGTGACTTACAAAGAGAGTACTTTCTCTTTTGATTCTCTAGACGACCTGCAAAATTGCATTTCTCAGCGCAAGAGTGAAGAAATGGAACATGGAAAAACTTGAAGTGTTTTCTTTTGTTGCACAGCTATTGATGTTTCTATCTACATCTCAAATATCTCTGTTTAAATTAAGTTATTCCTATTGTTCTTATGCTAAGTTTTTTCTTCAACTAATGACAGCATTTTTCCTTTTACAGATGTCTCTTGTCTAACCCGGATCCCCTCCCCGGCTGTTTTTCCTCCCACGTGTTTCCCATCCTAGACCTATTGTATACACCTTATCTACATTTGTCAGTAAGTGCTTTTTATTAGTCAATCATGTATTCTCATTCATTTGGCAATCCTTTATTTTTTTGGTCTTACTTTATATCTGTAATCTGCTGTACATTTTAAAACTACTTGTCTCTGTGGCTTCCGTCTCTCATTTTCGGTTGTCATGAGTCTGCTGTTCATCTTTGCTCTTGTGCTTCTCCGCCTCTCCCTGGTACTGTTTATACGCTGTATGTGTCTTATTTCTCCTATAGCTGAAGCCGTTTGGCTTTTTGCTATCCTCTCTTTTTCTACCAGATGTTTTTTCTCTTTTTCACCCTCTTTTCTCTCTTCTCTTTTCTTTCTTCCTAATGTTTACTTGATTTTTATCACGGTAATATAAGCTACCTGTTCATTTTCATGACATGTTTATCTTTTTAATTTTGCATTGTATATTCTTTTGTATTAACAAGGTATTTGCAATATAAACTGTTCCACCCCTTATATGGTTAATAATCTGAGAGTAGTGTCCTGGAACTTGAAAGGTCTACGCACACTACTAAGAAACAGAGAGTACTCGTGCACTTGTCCTGATTACAGTGCAAGATTGTCATGTTACAAGAAACTCACCTTACAGATAAAGACATTAATTCTTTGAAGAAGCTCTGGGTAGGCCAGGTATTCTGTTACCCCGCAAAACAGAATAAACACAGGGTGATTACCCTATTTCATAAGTTGCTTACATTATCAATTGAAAAGGAGGAGAAAGATGAGGATGGAAGGTGGCTTCTTCTTCATACCACTTTCAGTAATACTCCCATCTCGTTTCTTAACATATACAGCTCTACTGGCATTGAAGTACAATTTTGGAAACACATGTCTCATATTTTGCACTCTTCTTCCAGCACTAATCTTCTTGTGGGAAGGGATTGTAACCAAATTATGGATACCATAAAAAGTCAGAAAATCTGTTGCCATATATGTTCCTAATAGAATGCACAAAACTTAAATAAACACTATTCAATCCAGTGGTTTGATAGATACGAGGAGGATTTATAATCCAGAGAACCTAGAATTTGCCTTTTATTCCCCTACAAATAATTTCAAATCAATCAAATAAAATTACTTTATTCGATTAATACAAAATTAATCATGAAAGTTCAAAAATACATCACAGATAAAAACACTAAAAACAAACAATTTATGTCAGCAAATGATAATTTTCCTAGTTCTCAGAGACGCACATAAAAAGGAAGCAACACTAAAACAGGTTAGAGGGTCATGCAGCATTCGTAAAAAGTATAAGGCCGGGTGACATCGTCTATAATTAAGCTTATGTAAAAGAGGAGTTAAAAACCTTTTCCGATGGTTACAATGAAATTTACAAAAGAAGCAAATGTGCAAATCAGTTTGACGCGAGAGATCATCACAAGGCCAGCAAGGAAGATCACTTTGTAGAATGAATACCAGCAGGGTGGCCCAGCATAGATGGGATATAATTAAGGCAAAATCTTAGCAGAATAAATCTGTGCCGAGGGAATGTTACACGCTCCAGATAGGAGGATAACCCCTCATCCTGCAGTGGGCGCTCAATGTATTCCCTTATAGATGGTTTGTTATGATTTAAATTCATTATTGCATCATTGGCAAAGGCTAAAAAACGTGTTTTTAAAACTTTTTTCGAGACAGATACACAGTTTCCAGGTAATTTGAGTAGGCTCCCTAGATCTAGGGTGCGTAGGGTTTTTTTTCACAAACTTCAACCAATTGATATTCTCTGTATGATCTAGTTCTAAACAATCCATTATTATTTGTTGGGTAAGGGACACAGTATCTCTACACCATATTGAATGCCAAAGAAGAATAGGAGCTGCTTTAATCTGATCAGTTATATAGGGGATGTTTTGCTCTTGATGCCATTTAAAATTGGAGCAGCTAATAGGAAGGCACATCATTGATTTCCAGAAACTATCCTCTATTATTTGTAACCCCTCTACATTTACATGACCCCACACTCCCGCACCGTATGCAGCTACTGCACTCGATTTGGCCCCATAGACCTTCCTTAAAATATCTGAATTTCTTGTTCCCAATTTTTTTGAAAAGGAGCGAATGGCGTTTGTACTCTTTTAACCCCTTCGCTGCTAGGCCTTTTCCCCCCCTGGGCTAAGCCTTTTTTTGGCTATTTGGGGTAGTTCGCGCTTAGGCCCCTGTAACTTTTTGACCACATAAGGTATCCACGCCAAATTTGCGTCCTTTTTTCTAACATCATGGGGATTGTAAAGGTTCCCAGGGTTTGTGGATTCCCCTGGAGGGGACCCAGAAATTAGCCAAAAGAAAGCAAAATTTTGTTTTTTTTGGGAAAAATGCGAAAAAAGGGCTACAGATGAAAGCGTCTTGTTTTTTCCCTGCAAATGGCATCAAAAAAGGGGTTGTGGTGCTGAAATCACCATCTTCCCAGCTTTCAGGGACAAGCAGACTTTTGTCAGAAAACCAACTTTTGTTACACAGTTTTGGCATTTTTCTGGGACATAGCCTATTTTTGCTATTTTTTGTGCTTTGAACCTCCTTCCAGTTAATGGTAGAAATGGGTATGAAAACAATAATGGATCCTGAAAAGCCATACATTTCTGAAAAGTAGACAAAATTCTGAATTCAGCAAGGGGTCATTTGTGTAGATCCTTAAAGTTTTCCTTATAGAAACTAACAGTTAAATAAAGGAAAAATTGAAAATTAGTTGAAAAAAACAGCCATTAGTGTCAACGTTTTCACCTGTAACTTCTTCTAATTATGACAGCTATTTGAAAGCAATATACCGTTATATCCGCTGGACCTTTCTGGTTGTGGGGATATATAGGACTTGTAGGTTCACCAAGAACCCGACGAACCCAGAGCCAATAACTGAGCAGCATCTTTCAATGGTTTTTTATTATGTACCGGGTATATAGCAATTATTTTGGGAAAATGTATACATGGAAAAATTGTTATGAAACACACCTATGTATTTCTGAAATGGGAACAAAATGTAGATTTTAGAAACAGTAGATATTTGCACATTTCCGAAATTGGTTGTACCCATACTAGCATGAGAATTATAGGTCATTTTTCAAAATGACTTATTTTTTACACATTGTCTTTCATTTGGAAGGCAGAAATGCATCGAAAGTCAATAGATAATAACAGTTGCTCTACAATTCTGTGTTACCCTAAGTCTCCCGATAAAAATGGTACCTCACTTGTGTGGGTAGGCCTTGTGCCCACAACAGGAAATGGCTCAAAATGCAACATGGACGTACCACATTTTCACAATGAAAAATTACCCTTTTTTTGCAAAGTGCCAAGCTGTAGTTTTTGAACCCTAGCTCTGCGGGCACTTAGGGAAACCTAACAAACCTATACATATTTGAAAACTAGACACCCAGAGATATTCAGGATGGGGTGACTTGACTGGCTCTCACCAGGTTCTGTTACCCAGAATCCCTTGCAAACCTAAAAAATTGGCAAAAAAAACACATTTTCCTCACTTTTCTGTGGTGGAAAGTTCTGGAATCTGCGTGGATCCACAAAATTCCACCCACCCCGCGTTCCCCAAGGTCTTCCAAAAAAAATGGTACCTCACTTGTGTGGGTAGGCCTAGTGCCCGCGACAGGAAGCAGCGCAAAACGCAACGTGGACGCACCACATTTTCACAGTGAAAAATGACCCTTTTTTTGCAAAGTGCCTAGCTGTAGTTTTTGAACCCTAGCTCTGCCGGCACTTAGGGAAACCTAGCAAACCTATACATTTTTGAAAAGTAGACACCCAGGGGAATCCAGGATGGGGTGACTTGACTGGCTCTCACCAGGTTCTGTTACCCAGAATCCCTTGCAAACCTAAAAATTGGCAAAAAAACAAATTTTCCTCACTTTTCTGTGGTGGAAAGTTCTGGAATCTGCGTGGATCCACAAAATTCCACCCACCCCGCGTTCCCCAAGGTCTTCCAAAAAAAATGGTACCTCACTTGTGTGGGTAGGCCTAGTGCCCGCGACAGGAAGCAGCGCAAAACGCAACGTGGACTCACCACATTTTCACAATGAAAAATGACCCTTTTTTTGCAAAGTGCCTAGCTGTAGTTTTTGAACCCTAGCTCTGCCGGCACTTAGGGAAACCTAGCAAACCTATACATTTTTGAAAAGTAGACACCTAGGGGAATCCAGGATGGGGTGACTTGACTGGCTCTCACCAGGTTCTGTTACCCAGAATCCCTTGCAAACCTAAAAAATTGGCAAAACAAACACATTTTCCTCCCTTTTCTGTAGTGAAAAGTTCTGGAATCAGCGTGGATCCACAAAATTCTACCCACCCTGCGTTCCCCACGGTCTTCCGAAAAAAATGGTACCTCACTTGTGTGGGTAGGCCTAGGGCCCGCGACAGGAAGCAGCGCAAAACGCAACGTGGACGCACCACATTTTCACAGTGAAAAATGACCCTTTTTTTGCAAAGTGCCTAGCTGTAGTTTTTGAACCCTAGCTCTGCCGGCACTTAGGGCAACCTAGCAAACCTATACATTTTTGAAAAGTAGACACCCAGGGGAATCCAGGATGGGGTGATTTGACTGGCTCTCACCAGGTTCTGTTACCCAGAATCCCTTGCAAACCTAAAAAATTGGCAAAAAAAACACATTTTCCTCACTTTTCTGTGGTGGAAAGTTCTGGAATCTGCGTGGATCCACAAAATTCCACCCACCCTGCGTTCCCCAAGGTTTCCCGAAAACAATGGTACCTTACTTGTGTGGATAGGCCTAGTGCCCGCGACAGGAAGCAGTGCAAAACGCAACGTGGACGCACCACATTTTCACAGTGAAAAATGACCCTTTTTTTGCAAAGTGCCTAGCTGTAGTTTTTGAACCCTAGCTCTGCCGGCACTTAGGGAAACCTAGCAAACCTATACATTTTTGAAAAGTAGACACACAGGGGAATCCAGGATGGGGTGACTTGACTGGCTCTCACCAGGTTCTGTTACCCAGAATCCCTTGCAAACCTTAAAAATTGGCAAATAAAACACATTTTCCTCACTTTTCTGTGGTGGAACGTTCTGGAATCTGGGTGAATCCACAAAATTCCACTAACCCCGCGTTCCCCATGGTCTTCCGAAAAAAATGGTACCTCACTTGTGTGGGTAGGCCTAGTGCCCGCGACAGGAAGCAGCGCAAAACGCCACATGGACGCACCACATTTTCACAGTGAAAAATGACCCTTTTTTTGCAGAGTGCCTAGCTGTAGTTTTTGAACCCTAGCTCTGCCGGCACCTAGGGAAACCTAGCAAACCTATACATTTTTGAAAACTAGACACCCAGAGGAATCCAGGATTGGGTGACTTGACTGCCTCGCACCAGGTTCTGTTACCCAGAATCCCTTGCTAACCTAAAAAATTGTCAAAAAAACAAATTTTCCCCACATTTCTGTGGTGGAAAGTACTGGAATCTGCGTGGATCCACAAATTTCCACCCACCCCGCGTTCCCCAAAGTCTTCCGAGAAAAATGGTACCTCACTTGTGTGGGTCGGCCTAGTGCCTGCGACAGGAAACAGTGCAAAACGCAACGTGGACACACCTCAATTTCACAGTGAAAAATGACCCTTTTTTGGCAAAGTGCCTAGCTGTAGTTTTTGAACCATAGCTCTGCCGGCACCTAGGGAAACCTAGCAAACCTATACATTTTTAAAAAGTAGACACCCAGGGGAATCCAGGATGGGGTGACTTGACTGCCTCACACCAGGTTCTGTTACCCAGAATCCCTTACAAACATAAAAAATTGTCCAAAAAAAACACATTTTCCCCACATTTCTGTGGTGGAAAGTTCTGGAATCTGCGTGGATCCACAAATTTCCACCCACCCCGCGTTCCCCAAAGTCTTCCGAGAAAAATGGTACCTCACTTGTGTGGGTCGGCCTAGTGTCTGTGGCAGGAAACGGCGCAAAACGCAACGTGGACACACCTCAATTTCACAGTGAAAAATGACCCTTTTTTGGCAAAGTGCCTAGCTGTAGTTTTTGAACCATAGCTCTGCCGGCACCTAAGGAAACCTAGCAAACCTATACATTTTTAAAAAGTAGACACCTAGGGGAATCCAGGATGGGGTGACTTGACTGGCTCTCACCAGGTTCTGTTACCCAGAATCCCTTGCAAACCTAACAAATTGGCAAAACAAACACATTTTCCTCCCTTTTCTGTAGTGAAAAGTTCTGGAATCAGCGTGGATCCACAAAATTCCACCCACCCCGCGTTCCCCAAGGTCTTCCGAAAAAAATGGTACCTCACTTGTGTGGGTAGGCCTAGTGCCCGCGACAGGAAGCAGCGCAAAACGCAACGTGGACGCACCACATTTTCACAGTGAAAAATGACCCTTTTTTTGCAAAGTGCCTAGCTGTAGTTTTTGAACCCTAGCTCTGCCGGCACTTAGGGAAACCTAGCAAACCTATACATTTTTGAAAAGTAGACACCCAGGGGAATCCAGGATGGGGTGATTTGACTGGCTCTCACCAGGTTCTGTTACCCAGAATCCCTTGCAAACCTAAAAAATTGGCAAAAAAAACACATTTTCCTCACTTTTCTGTGGTGGAAAGTTCTGGAATCTGCGTGGATCCACAAAATTCCACCCACCCTGCGTTCCCCAAGGTTTCCCGAAAACAATGGTACCTTACTTGTGTGGATAGGCCTAGTGCCCGCGACAGGAAGCAGTGCAAAACGCAACGTGGACGCACCACATTTTCACAGTGAAAAATGACCCTTTTTTTGCAAAGTGCCTAGCTGTAGTTTTTGAACCCTAGCTCTGCCGGCACTTAGGGAAACCTAGCAAACCTATACATTTTTGAAAAGTAGACACCCAGGGGAATCCAGGATGGGGTGACTTGACTGGCTCTCACCAGGTTCTGTTACCCAGAATCCCTTGCAAACCTTAAAAATTGGCAAATAAAACACATTTTCCTCACTTTTCTGTGGTGGAACGTTCTGGAATCTGGGTGAATCCACAAAATTCCACTCACCCCGCGTTCCCCATGGTCTTCCGAAAAAAATGGTACCTCACTTGTGTGGGTAGGCCTAGTGCCCGCGACAGGAAGCAGCGCAAAACGCAACATGGACGCACCACATTTTCACAGTGAAAAATGACCCTTTTTTTGCAGAGTGCCTAGCTGTAGTTTTTGAACCCTAGCTCTGCCGGCACCTAGGGAAACATAGCAAACCTATACATTTTTGAAAACTAGACACCCAGAGGAATCCAGGATTGGGTGACTTGACTGCCTCGCACCAGGTTCTGTTACCCAGAATCCCTTGCTAACCTAAACAATTGTCAAAAAAACAAATTTTCCCCACATTTCTGTGGTGGGAAGTACTGGAATCTGCGTGGATCCACAAATTTCCACCCACCCCGCGTTCCCCAAAGTCTTCCGAGAAAAATGGTACCTCACTTGTGTGGGTCGGCCTAGTGCCTGCGACAGGAAACAGTGCAAAACGCAACGTGGACACACCTCAATTTCACAGTGAAAAATGACCCTTTTTTGGCAAAGTGCCTAGCTGTTGTTTTTGAACCATAGCTCTGCCGGCACCTAGGGAAACCCAGCAAACCTATACATTTTTAAAAAGTAGACACCCAGGGGAATCCAGGATGGGGTGACTTGACTGCCTCACACCAGGTTCTGTTGCCCAGAATCCCTTACAAACATAAAAAATTGTCCAAAAAAAACACATTTTCCCCACATTTCTGTGGTGGAAAGTTCTGGAATCTGCGTGGATCCACAAATTTCCACCCACCCCGCGTTCCCCAAAGTCTTCCGAGAAAAATGGTACCTCACTTGTGTGGGTCGGCCTAGTGTCTGTGGCAGGAAACGGCGCAAAACGCAACGTGGACACACCTCAATTTCACAGTGAAAAATGACCCTTTTTTGGCAAAGTGCCTAGCTGTAGTTTTTGAACCATAGCTCTGCCGGCACCTAAGGAAACCTAGCAAACCTATACATTTTTAAAAAGTAGACACCTAGGGGAATCCAGGATGGGGTGACTTGACTGGCTCTCACCAGGTTCTGTTACCCAGAATCCCTTGCAAACCTAAAAAATTGGCAAAACAAACACATTTTCCTCCCTTTTCTGTAGTGAAAAGTTCTGGAATCAGCGTGGATCCACAAATTTCCACCCACCCCGCGTTCCCCTAGGTCTTCCGAAAAAAATGGTACCTCACTTGTGTGGGTAGGCCTAGTGCCCGCGACAGGAAGCAGCGCAAAACGCAACGTGGACGCACCACATTTTCACAGTGAAAAATGACCCTTTTTGTGCAAAGTGCCTAGCTGTAGTTTTTGAACCCTAGCTCTGCCGGCACTTAGGGAAACCTAGCAAACCTATACATTTTTGAAAAGTAGACACCCAGGGGAATCCAGGATGGGGTGACTTGACTGGCTCTCACCAGGTTCTGTTACCCAGAATCCCTTGCAAACCTAAAAAATTGGCAAAAAAACACATTTTCCTCACTTTTCTGTGGTGGAAGTTCTGGAATCTGCGTGGATCCACAAAATTCCACCCACCCTGCGTTCCCCAAGGTTTCCCGAAAACAATGGTACCTTACTTGTGTGGATAGGCCTAGTGCCCGCGACAGGAAGCAGTGCAAAACGCAACGTGGACGCACCACATTTTCACAGTGAAAAATGACCCTTTTTTTGCAAAGTGCCTAGCTGTAGTTTTTGAACCCTAGCTCTGCCGGCACTTAGGGAAACCTAGCAAACCTATACATTTTTGAAAAGTAGACACCCAGGGGAATCCAGGATGGGGTGACTTGACTGGCTCTCACCAGGTTCTGTTACCCAGAATCCCTTGCAAACCTAACAAATTGGCAAAAAAAAAACATTTCCTCATTTTTCTGTGGTGGAACGTTCTGGAATCTGGGTGAATCCACAAAATTCCACTCACCCCGCTTTCCCCATGGTCTTCCGAAAAAAATGGTACCTCACTTGTGTGGTTAGGCCTAGTGCCCGCGACAGGAAGCAGCGCAAAACGCAACATGGACGTACCACATTTTCACAGTGAAAAATGACCCTTTTTTTGCAAAGTGCCTAGCTGTAGTTTTTTAACCCTAGCTCTGCCGGCACCTAGGGAAACCTAGCAAACCTATACATTTTTGAAAACTAGACACCCAGAGGAATCCAGGATTGGGTGACTTGACTACCTCGCACCAGGTTCTGTTACCCAGAATCCCTTGCTAACCTAAAAAATTGTCAAAAAAAACAAATTTTCCCCACATTTCTGTGGTGGAAAGTACTGGAATCTGCGTGGATCCACAACTTTCTACCCACCCCGCGTTCCCCAAAGTCTTCCGAGAAAAATGGTCCCTCACTTGTGTGGGTCGGCCTAGTGCCTGCGACAGGAAACAGTGCAAAACGCAACGTGGACACACCTCAATTTCACAGTGAAAAATGACCCTTTTTTGGCAAAGTGCCTAGCTGTAGTTTTTGAACCATAGCTCTGCCGGCACCTAAGGAAACCTAGCAAACCTATACATTTTTAAAAAGTAGACACCCAGGGGAATCCAGGATGGGGTGACTTGACTGCCTCACACCAGGTTCTGTTATCCAGAATCCCTTACAAACATAAAAAATTGTCAAAAAAAACACATTTTCCCCACATTTCTGTGGTGGAAAGTTCTGGAATCTGCGTGGATCCACAAATTTCCACCCACCCCGCGTTCCCCAAAGTCTTCCGAGAAAAATGGTACCTCACTTGTGTGGGTCGGCCTAGTGTCTGTGGCAGGAAACGGCGCAAAATGCAACGTGGACACACCTCAATTTCACATTGAAAAATGACCCTTTTTTGGCAAAGTGCCTAGCTGTAGTTTTTGAACCATAGCTCTGCCGGCACCTAAGGAAACCTAGCAAACCTATACATTTTTAAAACGTAGACACCCAGGGGAATCCAGGATGGGGTGACTTGACTGCCTCACACCAGGTTCTGTTACCCAGAATCCCTTGCAAACATAAAAAATTGTCAAAAAAAACACATTTTCCCCACATTTCTGTGGTGGAAAGTTCTGGAATCTGCGTGGATACACACATTTCCACCCACCCCGCGTTCCCCAAAGTCTTCTGAGAAAAATGGTACCTCACTTGTGTGGGTCGGCCTAGTGTCCGTGGCAGGAAACGGCACAAAACGCAACGTGGACACACCTCAATTTTGCAGTGAAAAATGACCCTTTTTTGCAAAGTGCCTAGCTGTAGTTTTTGAACCCTAGCTCTGCCGGCACCTAGGGAAACCTACCAAACCCACACATTTCTGAAAACTAGACACCCGGGGGATTCCAGGGAGATATGGCTTGCATGGATCCCCCAACGTTTCCTTTGCCAGAATCCCCTGCAAACCTCAAATTTAGCTGAAAAAATTACTTTTTTCACACATTTTTGTGTGGGAAAGTTGTGGATTCTCCAGGCTGACACAAATTTCCTACCACCCAGCGTTCCCACGGGTCTCCCGATAAAAATGGTGCCTCACTCGTGTGGGAGGCCCAAGTACCCGCGACAGGCAAGAGCCCAAAACGTAGTGAGGCGACATCAAAATGGCCTATCTCAAAACGACCTGGTTTTGCAAGGGGGGTCCCCTGGGTTTTTGGCCCGGTGCTCGGCGGCCACCTAGGGAAACCTATCAAACCCACACATTTCTGAAAACTAGACACCCGGGGGATTCTAGGGAGGTATGGCTTGCGTGGATCCCCCAACGTTTCCTTACCCAGAATCCCCTGCAAACCTCAAATTTAGCTGAAAAAATCACTTTTTTCACACATTTTTGTGTGGGAAAGTTGTGGATTCTCCGGGCTGACACAAATTTCCTACCACCCAGCGTTCCCCCGGGTCTCCCGATAAAAACGGTGCCTCACTCGTGTGGGAGGCCCAAGTACCCGCGACAGGCAAGGGCCCAAAACGTAGTGAGGCGACATCAAAATGGCCTATCTCAAAACGACCTGGTTTTGCAAGGGGGGTCCCCTGGGTTTTTAGCCCGGTGCTCGGCGGCCACCTAGGGAAACCTACCAAAACCACACATTTCTGAAAAGTAGATACCCGGGGGATTCCAGGGAGGTATGGCTTGCGTGGATCCCCCAACGTTTCCTTACCCAGAATCCCCTGCAAACCTCAAATTTAGCTGACAAAATTACTTTTTTCACACATTTTTGTGTGGGAAAGTTGTGGATTCTCCGGGCTGACACAAATTTCCTACCACACAGCGTTCCCCCGGGTCTCCCGATAAAAACGGTGCCTCACTCGTGTGGGAGGCCCAAGTACCCGCGACAGGCAAGGGCCCAAAACGTAGTGAGGCGACATCAAAATGGCCTATCTCAAAACGACCTGGTTTTGCAAGGGGGGTCCCCTGGGTTTTTGGCCCGGTGCTCGGCGGCCACCTAGGGAAACCTACCAAAACCACACATTTCTGAAAAGTAGATACCCGGGGGATTCCAGGGAGGTATGGCTTGCGTGGATCCCCCAACGTTTCCTTACCCAGAATCCCCTGCAAACCTCAAATTTAGCTAACAAAATTACTTTTTTCACACATTTTTGTGTGGGAAAGTTGTGGATTCTCCGGGTTGACACAAATTTCCTACCACCCAGCGTTCCCCCGGGTCTCCCGATAAAAACAGTGCCTCACTCGTGTGGGAGGCCCAAGTACCCGTGACAGGCAAGGGCCCAAAACGTAGTGAGGCGACATCAAAATGGCCTATCTCAAAACGACCTGGTTTTGCAAGGGGGGTCCCCTGGGTTTTTGGCCCGGTGCTCGGCGGCCACCTAGGGAAACCTATCAAACCCACACATTTCTGAAAACTAGACACCCGGGGGATTCTAGGGAGGTATGGCTTGCGTGAATCCCCCAATGTTTCCTTACCCAGAATCTCCTCAAACCTCAAATTTAGCTGAAAAAATTACTTTTTTCACACATTTTTGTGGCGACATCGCCTCACTACGTTTTGGGCCCTTGCCTATCGCGGGTACTTGGGCCTCCCACACGAGTGAGGCACCGTTTTTATCGGGGGACCCGGGGGAACGCTGGGTGGTAGGAAATTTGTGTCAGCCCGGAGATTCCACAACTTTCCCACACAAAAATGTCACAAAAATGAAATGCACTGATAATAATTGAAAGGACGAGAAACTGAACCTTTGACTCACAGCTCGTGAGCTGTAAAGCCACGACAAGGCACCAACCTCTTTACAGGCCATTCATACACCTTTCATACTTGTGACACATACAAAACCATTCACACCGCCAGCCGCGGACCCATCACATTACAACACTCACACCAGCAGACAGCGCCATTCAAGGGCCCATCACTTTCACACGCCCACATTCCTGACACAGCAACCACACAAGCTGATGGATTACGTGGAGTTGCACTCGGCTAGCAGTGTGTGTAGTGACCAGCAGCAAGTCACTACTCACATACCGCCAGCCGAGCGCCAGTCCACGCACACCGGCAGCCAAGCGCCAATCCACGCACACCGCCAGCCAAGCACCAATCCACGCACACCGCCAGCCAAGCACCAGTCCACGCACACCGCCAGCCAAGCGCCAGTCCACACACACTGCCAGCCAACCGCCAGTCCATGCACACCGCCAGCCTACCGCCAGTCCACGCACACCGTCATAAAATGTTTTCAAACAAGAAAAAAAACACAAACCAATTGCAACTAGATACCAAACTATAACTACAAAAACAACAGCAGTAACTAAAGACATCATTCTATTGCCAAACGTGAAACTGAACTATATAAAACCATACAGACCAGGCAGTACACTATTAGACTCATGGTTGCTCCCAAAAACTCTTTTTAGTGTGATACAATCTGAAACATGAGGGCACACACAGCCCAGGATTAGAAGGACAATCGGCACAGTGCATACGACTCTCCTTCCGCACACCTCTTCGCAAGCAGACTCTACATCTCTTACAGGGATTATTTTTTTTGGGCGTGGGAGGAATTAAATCAGGAAAGTGGCGATCTTTCAATCTAGCCACATCCTCCACCACTCCAACTCTAGGAACACTTGCCTGTTCCACAACAACAAGGCTTCCTATCACAGACTGCTGAAACTGAACAAAAGTCAACTTTGACTCAGGAGAACACTCCTTGTACACAACAAAAGCATTGAAAGTTGCTAAATTGAAGAGATGGATGGCCAACTTTTTGTACCAAATGTACGCCTTACGAATAGCAGTGTAAGGTTCCAACCTCTGATCTACTCTATCAACACCACCCATGTGCTTATTGTAGTCTTAAATTCACACCGGTTTGCGTACTTCAGCAAACTGACCCCAAACAGCCACAGGTGAAGTACTCTCATCATGGATGGTAGTCAGCATGTACACATCCCTCCTGTCCACAAATTTCACAGCTAGTAGTTCATCACTACGCAAGGAACTGCACTGTCCCCTCTGAAGTTTTTTGCAAACAAGCTCTTTTGGATAACCTTTACGGTTAGAGCGGATTGTGCCACAAGCAAAAGTGTCCACTTTGAACAATTCCTTAAACAATTGCACAGCAGTGTAGAAGTTATCAAGGTACAAATGGTGGCCTCTTTTAAACAGTCCTCTAGCAAGATCCCACACAATTTTCTCTGAAACGCCAAAAGTGGACGGACAACCAGGGGGGTCAATAGTGGAATCCCTACCAGTGTACACACGGAAATTAAAAACATATCCTGTCCTACTCTCAGACAACATATACAGCTTAATTCCATAACGTGCCCTCTTACTAGGGATGTACTGCCTAAAAACCAAACGGCCCTTGAACAGGACCAAAGACTCATCAATAGATATTTCTTTCCCTGGAGTATAGAGCTCTGAAAATCGATCTACAAAGTGATCAAGGACAAGCCGAATCTTAAAAAGACGGTCACAGTCAGGGTTATCTCGTGGCAACGCCAAAGTATTATCAACAAAATGCAGCATCTGAAGCAAAAGTAAATACCGATCACGGGTCATAATCGCAGGAAATATGGCCGTTGCCATCAAGGGACTGGTAGACCAATATGAAGCCATGGACGGCTTCCTTATCAAGCCCATCAAAAAAGTCAAACCCAAAAACTTCTTCATCTCATCCAGATTTGTGGGAGTCCACCGGGTAGCTCTACAGTGGGGCTTAAGTGTGGCACTGTGGTCCCTCAAAAACTGTTCAGCATACAAATTAGTCTGCTCAACAATCTCAGCCAAAAATACATCATCCATAAACAACTGAAAATACTGTATAGGCAAAAAATGTTCGCAATCCACTCTACACCCTGCATAACCACTAAAGGCAGGCAACACCGGCTGCACCATGTTTGGATCAACCCAGAGTCCAGCACTTCCAGTAGGAAGCCTTGCAGCCTCAGGCTGCAATACCGATGTCTCTTGCTGCACCATCGGCACATCAGTGTCCCCCTCTAAAACAGGCACTTCATCCGCACTGAGAGTACGTTCATCCGCACTGAGAGTATCTTCATCATCCGATGATTCCATGTGGAGAGAAAACTCACTGCCTGAATCTTCCCCTCCCTCCTCTCCCTCAGACGCACTGTCAGTCTCATAATCCTGCTCAGAGGAAGATTCAAGCAGCATACCAACAACCTGCTGAGCAGTCATTCTACGGCTAGCAATAATCCTTACTAATAAAGGTAACTTGTCAAACAAGTCAACAACAACAAACACTTTGTAAAATAAGTAATAGACAAAATGCGTCTTTATCAGAAAGACCTATATACTCCAAAACGATACCACTCACTTGCCAGAAGCAGCTAGACTCACCACCACCTACTCTGCACAGACACAGTAAGGATCAACAATATCCCACTAAAAAAGAAAAAGAAAAGAAAATTACACATAAGAGAATGCAAAACACATCGCAAAGAATTTCATGCTCAAAACACTAACTAAATATGCTGCCATTATAACACCACTTGCAAAAAAATTCATTCATGCATGACAATAATACTCATTTTGAGTAAATACAACAAAAAGTTTTTCTTACCAAAAAATGCAACTACGCAAAACTGCAGAACCACTGCCGAAACCGCAAACAGGAACCAAAAGCTTTACACTAGAATAAAAAGGAGAAATAAAACATTACAATCACATATGCAAATAATGCACTAGTCCACATACTATCCACCAGCCAAGCAAAGGTGGTAGGTGGGCCTAAAAGAATAAGGCCGATCTGCCCCCACAGGGAGCAGAAACAGCCAAAAAATTCACCCTCATAAAGGGGGAGCGACCCTTGCCCAAGGGGTCACTCCCCAACACCAACATTTAAAAAGCCCTGGTTTATACTGGCTTCTGCCCCCCTAGGGGACAGATGGGCCTAAATACGTATGGCCGATCTGCCCCCAAAGGGGCAGAACTGACCACAATAAATACCCGATAAAGGGGAGCGACCCTTGCCCAAGGGGCCGCTCCCCAACACAATTTGGGCTTTAACATTTTTTTTAAAAAAGCATTCCTGCTGCACGATCGCGCCTGGGCACGATCGTGCAGCAGGAATGCTTTTTAAAAAGACATCGGAGGAAAGGAAAACCCTTTCCTTTCTTCCGATGCCTTTTTAAAAATACCCCCCACCCTCCACGGCGAGAAACTCACCTTTCTTTCCCAACGCGCTGGAAGCAAATGGCTTCCAGCGCGTTGGGCGAACAAAGGGAAACCCTCAATGACGTCAGCGCGACTCCCACGCTGACGTCATTGATGACGTGGCAGGGAGGGGTGGGGGAAGGCAGGGGAAGGGCTTCCCCTGCCTTCCCCGGTGCAGGCAGCAAGATCGGTGTCCCACAGGGGGAGCGCCAGCGCTTCCCCCGTGGGTGGGTGTCACGATGGCCGGGAGCCGTCATGAGCACAGCCCCACTGTGACTCATGACGGCTCCCGGCCGTCGTGAGCACCGAAGGGTTAATAGCAGGGAGTGCTTGCTTAAAATGGAGGAATAAACACTAAGGTTGCACTTCAACGCGGCTGCTTCCTGCTGGTTCAATAGTTGACATATGATGACAGAAATACTCCCTCCACTCCTGACACTTCATTTATGGCTCTCCAGGTACAGGTAAAAATGGTATTGGAGGTGTGAGTGTGAAAGTTTGAGTAGCACACATATTTCTTCTGAGGGCAAACAGTTCAAGACAGATAATAATATATCAATTCCCTTTCTTCTGCAGAACAAAACACCAAAAAAGGAAGTCCCCCTCAATAAGGCACATACTGCAATTATCTGCCCCTCACAGAAATGTACGTGGTCTAATGAATTTTCTATATCATGACAACACCAAACATGCTGCCTCAGAAAGTACGTTGATTGTCAAAATGCATGTGGTCTAATTAGTTTTCTATATTGTGACACCAAACACGCTGCCACAGAAAGTATGTTGATTGTCCCCTTTCCAAAAACAGTATTAAGTGCACAACCACACCTTACCAAAAGTCCAGTGCTGCATAAGCTTTTATCTCTGTGTATGATGACTGCAATGCTACTGTCTGCATGTATTTACTTTCCCTCATCAAAATAGCCACATGTTGGTCACGTATGCGTGACCCCACGTACAGCATGCATCATGTTAGCAAAAGGCCAGATATCAGTAAAACGTATCAATAATGTCACAAAGATAGTGGCAGACTAGCCTTCGATCGCCCAACCACCACCTCCTCGTAGGTGCCTAAATGTGTATGCTACTGTTTTACCATGTACAAAGTACGTTGTTTTGTTTGTGAATTTAAATGCCTCTCCAACAATCCACTGCCCGCAATCCTTCAATTTCCTTTGACTGATATCAGGTCTTTTGTTTTCTTCTAATATTTTCTTAAATCCTTCAATCCTCCTGATATGCTGCAGTGCATGCCAGTGCATGCAGTAAATATAATCACCCCTCCCCCCCCTCGCAACCGCCAAACAGGCCTTTTCTTCCTACAATTAAAGCCTGTTTCTCTATGAAACCTGCCTCCATTTGCATGTATAAATAAAATTAAAAAGCATTCCTGCTGCACGATCGCGCCTGGGCGCGATCGTGCAGCAGGAATGCTTTTTAAAAAGACATCGGAGGAAAGGAAAACCCTTTCCTTTCTTCCGATGCCTTTTTAAAAATACCCCCCACCCTCCATGGCGAGAAACTCACCTTTCTTTCCCGACGCACTGGAAGCAAATGGCTTCCAGCGCGTTGGGCGAACAAAGGGAAACCCTCAATGACGTCAGCGCGACTCCCGCGCTGACTTCATTGATGACGTGGCAGGGGGGGTGGGGGGAGGCAGGGGAAGGGCTTCCCCTGCCTTCCCCGGTGCAGGCTGCAAGATCGTTGTCCCACGGGGGGAGCGCCAGCGCTTCCCCCGTGGGTGGGTGTCACGACGGCCGGGAGCCGTCATGAGCACAGCCCCACTGTGACTCATGACGGCTCCCGGCCGTCGTGAGCACCGAAGGGGTTAAAGCATGATCCCGCGATTTGCCACCATATTCGCCCAGGATGCTCAATAGTCAAAAGTCACCCCTAGATAGGAAAATAACTCTGTCTGTACCACTTTACAATTAGAGATAAAAAAAGGTGGGGGTGTTTTTCAGCTTTTTTCCTGTAATTAAAACAAATGACTTGGATTCATTTGTGTGAAGATCCAAACTTTTCATAAATTCTACATAGTTATTTAACAGTTTCTGGAGCGACCTCCCCGTGCGCGCAATTAAAACTGCATCATCTGCATACAATAAAATTGGAATGTTCATCTTATTCATTCTGGTAACATCTATGGCTGATTCGAGTAGTCGAGACTCCACCCCATGTGTTTAGAGCGAAAACAAAAAAGGTGCGAGAACGCACCCTTGCAGAATGCCTCTAGTAACTGGGAACCATCTAGTGCACCTGTTTACCATACCTTACACATGTTTCGCTCCTCGAATACAATTGTCTTATGAAGGTAATTATTTCCTGGCCTACCCCCATTTCCCTCATGATCCTCAATACATGGGAATGGGATACACAGTCAAAAGCTGCGCTAAGATCCATGAAGGCCATATATAAATTGCCTTGCTTAGCGTGGGTGTACTTCGCTATAAGTAGACACAGGTTCAGACACTGATCTTGGGTGCCACTACCTTTTCTAAAGCCATACAGTGCCGGGATTGGAATATTGTTTGCCAGTGCCCATGTCTCCAGTCTATTTAATAGCACTCTCACCATAAGTTTAGCCGTGCTATCAAGGAGGGAGATTGGCCTATAGTTTCTGGGGTCTAGTTTATCCCCTTTTTTGTGAACTGTAATTAGAACTGCTTTATGCCAGGATGTTGGCAGTAGCTCTTTGGCTTGTTGCAGGGTGATCTTATCACCCTTGAAATATACTATCTAAAATAATAAGACACATGTGTGAAATGCAGGAACTGAGTCAGAGTGGCACTTTATTCGAAGACCAAGTTTAAACAATGAATGTCAAGAAGCACATTTTTAATAAGCCTGGGCGTAGTTCGCGAAGTAGCGCTACGCGAAGCTACGCAAAGTGCAGTTCGCACTACGCGAGCTACGCGTAGCACTACGCGAACTGCGTAGCGCACTGTTCGCAATGATTGCACAGTGCCGGATGCTTGTCCGCACTGTGCAATCATTGAAAACGGCATCTTGCACAGTGCGAGCTGTCTTTTACTGCCGCTCGAGTAGATTTTTACTCGAGCGGCAGCTTTCTCAACGCGGACTGGTAGTTTCTCATTGCGAGTGGTCGCGAGCATACGCGACCACTCGCAATGAGAAACCTGACCTCCCCGCGTTGAGAATCTCGCCGGGAGGTTTATTTTCCACGCTCGCGATCGGCAACTTGATGTTGCTGATCGCGAACGAGGAAAAAGTCTCGCTGGGATGTCATTTTGCTTGCTCGCGGTCGCCAACTTGACGTTGAGGACCGCGAGAAAGCAAAAATTACCGCTGCACTACGCTACGCTACGCTACGCGTGTTTGCACTGTGCTACGTGCAATTCGCGTTGTGCGAAGTAGCGCAAACTTCGCAAACTACGCGAGCGTAGCGTAGTGCTTTGCCCAGGGTTAATTTTTAATCATCAAATAACTTTGTGCAATCTTAGTAAATAACAAGTGTCAAAGTGACACGTCTCAAATAATAAGCTGAACCATGCAATATTGTACGTTTTAAGATTACGTCAATGCAAGGAAAGGGAGGGGATGAGAGACAGAGAGAGAGAGAGACAAAGATTCTCAAGCTATCATGAATTCTAGAGCCTCAATAGACGATGCCTAAAATAGAGCGGTCGACCGGGAGCACCAACGCGTGTCAGACACTGCAGAAGGTGGTCGCCAAATGGACTGAGGAGCAGATCTTTTATACCTATTTCATGCGGAACTATTGACCACAGAATCAAAACATTAGCAGGTGCTCTTGACCGCAGACCTTTAGACACTTCTTTGAAATATTAAAAATGCAGAAGTAACACCATGGTGCAAAAGTTATCAGAAGGTTAACTGATGCTTGACCGGAAATCATGATAAAATTGAACATTTATCGAAAATGATTTACATCACTTCTCGGAAACTTTTAAGAAAGCAGAACTTTTACAAAGGTTATAGGTTATGTTCTCATGGCAAATTGCCATCTTGGTTACTTAAAGCTAGCAAAAAGACAATAATACGAAGAACTTGAAATATTGCAACTGGCGCCTACTAACATTGTACCCCATCGTGTTCCTCTTAGCTCGAGATGTTCCCTGTTCTGTGGTATTGCTATATTTCAGTGGGTGTGGGAAGAGAAGTACACATCGAGTACAACGAGGGAGTGGGGGCTTGGTGGTTCACCAAAAAGTCATTCAGCTGTGGCTTGTGTCCTACACAGAGGAGATGTCTTATGATTTTATCAGGGAGGCATAGGGCCTACAGTGTTTAGCAAATATTTAAGACAGCATGGTCAATTTAACAACCTTCTATATGCTGGCTGGTGGGGCCATATGAGGGTCTCATGCTTCAGGTGTAGGGCAGGAATGGCCTAAGGCATTTATATGGTAAAACGGGACCCTGCTTCAGGCTATGGCACTGAATATGTTGGTAAGTAGGGGTCCCCACAGATCAGGGCGATCTGTGAAAAAATCTATCGGGGTGCCATCTATACCCGGTGCCTTATTGCTAGAGGATTGTGCCAAGGCTGCACCTATCTCCATGTGATTAAAAGTGAGGGCAATATTAGATGGGGGGGCAGGCTCCTCGTCAGCCGCTCTGGTACCCTCTCGCAAACCATTAACATTTTTACAAAAATGTTCCACCCATGAGTCCTCATCCACATGTGTGTCCAAATTAGGATCAGAATTCGTGTTTAGAAATGGTGCATTAATCGTTGACCAAAAGTTCCTTGCATTGTTTGTAACTGAGACTGTCAGTAATTTTTCCCAAGCTTCTTCTTTTAATATCTTTACTCTGTTCTTCCTGGCCGTAGAATATCTTAGCCGGGCCTGTTTCACAAGGGCAGGATTTCTTGGTACACTCTTGAGTAATCGATGTAGGTGGGAAAGTGCTTTAGTGCAGTTATGATCAAACCATTTCGGTCCTATGGTTTTATGTGACCCACCACTCTTAGAAAGGTTCTTTTTCACCTCTAGCAAAATAGCCTCAAAGGCCTCAATAATAGACTGGGGGTCCTGTTTTGGATCTAAACATATTACTATTTGCTTCATTCTGCTCGATACGACCTGGGGAATAAGAACAGTCTGGTCAATGCCCTCCCATTTAAGAGTTATTCTATTCTTCTTAGCTATAGTGGGTTTTATGTGTGAGAAGTTAGGGCCATGGATACCTAACCATTTCATAACCCAAGATACAGCCGCATGATCACTATAACAAAGAAATTCAACATTCCAGTTACTAAACGCTCCTCCCAATATAGCAGAAGCTTTTATAAAATCAATTGATAAGCTATATAGGGTAGAGCAAAAGGTTTCAAGCAGGGAGCCGGTAGATTCCGACCAGGGGTTCATAATCTCCAAGTCTTTTGTGATAATGAGCTTATTTAGGGCGTTACCAGATTGGTTATGGGAAAAGTGTACATTACCCCCTCCACCCTCATCTGTTAAACCACAGACAGAGGTTGACGCGAGAGGGCAGGGTTCCAAATCAAGAATTGATTATATTTTTATAACACCTCAATTACTTCCCCCTCTAGTCCATACGGAACTATGATCTATATTAATTTCCGACCATGTTCCTGTTTTTATCGATATAGAAATATCACTTGAAGCTTTTAGACTAAAAAGATGGCTTTTCAATAACTATTTATTAAAAGATCAAACTTTTGTGGATAATTTGGAATTTTTCCTGAAGGATTATTTCGACTCAAAAATTACTTCGGATTTACCATTCCATATTATCTGGGACGCTTTCAAGGCAATGGTAAGATGTCACATTGTTGGCTACGTCACTTCTAAAAAGAAAAACTCCTTGAAGGAATCTGTGCTCTTGTCCTCTTCTATAAAACAACTTGAGCTCCAATACTATAATTCAAATAAAGAAACTACTCTTAAACATCTTGTTCATGTCAAGTTGGCCTTTTACAAAAAATCCACTGAGGAGGCTTCCAGTGTGCGATTTCTAAGTTTTACACAGTGCGCAATAGAGCAGGAATGTTGTTGGCGAACTATCTTAAAGTCAAATCCCAAAAATCCAAAATTGTAAATATTATAGATGGCAAAGGGGTTAATCATCTTAGAGACAAGGACATTTTACAATAGTTTATAGACTTTTATCAGACTTTGTACATGCCAGAACTCTCCCCATCAGATGCTGCCCTAGAGACTCCTTTTTGAAACTCTTCCTCCTCACCCTCATCAGCCTCAGGATTATTCCCTCCTTGACAAGGAAATATCCACAGCAGATCTTAAGTCTGCTTTAGCCAAATTGACAAAAGATAAAGCCCCTGAACCAGATGGTTTGACTGCCAAATTCTACTTACAATTTTCGCATATTTTGCTTATCCATCTCCTTTCTCTATATCAATACTTTTATCTTAATAATGAGGCTTGAGGTACATTTTTGGAAGCAATGCTCTGCCTGATTCTTAAAAAAGACAAAGACCTTTCCTCCTGTGCTAAATATCGACCTATTTTCCGCATTAATTTGGATTGTAAGATCTTTGTGAAAATATTAGCTCTTCAACTTAATCAATTCATCATGGACCTCATTGGGAACTGGGTTTGTTAAAGGCAGACGTATGGTGGATAATTCAAGAGCCTTCCTAAATATTATTCACCTTGCCTCTAAAAGCTCTACCCCTATAGCTGCCATTAAATTAGATGCAGAGAAAGCCTTCAATCGTGTACACTGGAATTTCATGATGCGTGCACCCAAATGGCACGGTTGTGGCCCCTAATTTTGCAATACATCAGTCGGTATATTCTTCTCCAACTAACTCTGTTTTTGTTAATGGCACTTTATCCTCCTATTTCCCTCTTTAACGCAGTACCAGACAAGGTTGCCCATTTGCGCCGTTACTTTTCATATTATCACTGGAACCCTTTTACACAGTCTGCACCATTCACCTTCCTTTCATGGTTTTATTAATAAAAATACGAAATTAAATTTACTGCCTATGCAGATGATATCACTCTATGCGTCTCAGACTCACAAATGTCCATACCTGCCTTTACAGATATCTTAAATACCTACTCTAGCCTACCGGCTACAAACTAAATTTTACTAAATCTGAAGTCCTCCCATTAAATACATTTTGTTTATACTCAAGCAAGTTCTACCTCACATTCTCCCATTGAATGAGACACCTTTAGTGGTATGGCGTTATTTGAAGGACTTTTTATTTTCCCTTTCCCTTTTCAGTTTCTGGCTTATTTTGCCCAACCTCCTAGCTCTTTTGCATCTCCTACCATTATGCATTCTATCTCCACCCTATTTCCAATCCTTACCAGACCTTTGACACCCATTTATGCTTTCCTAGAATCCTGTATATGGCACAATAAATCTAATAAGGTATCAAATCATACTATGTTTTGGAAAGATTGGATTGCTAAAGGAATAATGCAGGCCAAACATCTATTTCAGGGCACACATCTCCTTTTTTATCTGAAGTAAAAACCAAATGTGGCCTCTCCGTTGCCTCAACTCTTAAATATGAATCATTTAAAAATTCTCTTACACAACATATCTCTTTGCTTTCTCAGGCTTTTCCTTCTACACATGATCTTCCTCCAGCACAATCAATACTTTCCTTATCTTTTAAGACCTTCTACATATATAAATATCTCCACTATTTTATATCTAATCGTCCAAAATAATATAAAATAGAACTTTTATGGGGATCAGAATTACAACACTCTTTTTCCACACAAACCTGGAATTCCATCTGGAAAAAATTACACCACACCTCGTGTAATGCTAGCACTACACAAACCTTATACAAGTTTTATCAAAGATTGTTCTTAACCCCAACTTCTATCTGTAAATATATATCCAAGCCTGTCAAAGTCATGTTGGACCTGTACAAATACACCAGACACATACTTACATTCATTTTTTCACTGCCCTTACATTGACTCTTTCTGGAAGAGGATTTGTAGTCCAATCTAAATTCTATGTTCTATTAACTTTCCTTTTGAGATTAAATCCATTTTTGGGTAGTTCCTCACCTACCTAGATTGGTGCTCATAGACTGGGCAGGTTTGTGGACTTGCTTATTGCAGTTGCTTTTCAAATCATCACATCTTACTGGGAAGATGCTGCCAACATTACCTTCGCCACCATAAACTTGACAGAGCATCAGCCACCTCCACAAATCAACTTCTTCAGAAGGACATTTTTTAGTCACTTCTTACTATTTATCTTTCTAATCCTCCTGCACAGATCCAGGATAGTAATTAAAATGTTCAACTGCCATGAACTTTTCATTTATTGTTTATATACTTCAAATGTTTCAATTGTTGTTATCCTTGTGTACAATGCTTCTGCTAATCCATGATATGTTTTCGGTAAACCTGATTATTTGTATTATTCCATGAGTTATTTCTTTTATTATCTTCTTTTCTTTTAATATTCTTTCCTTTTCTTCTTAATTCAAAATACAAAATGCATTATTTTTATGGTACTACTTTTATTAGTTTTTTCTTCATCGAACTGTAGTCTTAAAAATGCAGTTTAAAAAAAAATATTTACCTATGCTTCAACTGCATAATATTTCTCTGCATTATTATGTTAATATTATCCTTCTTCTTAGTTATTAGACACGTTCTCTTAAAATGTACCTTTTTGATGAAATTATTTCAAAAAAGCTTTCTTAAACTAAAACAAACCTAAAAAAAATACATTTGTACCTGTACATGATTTATATTTTCCAGTCCGTGGGCCTGTTGTGTGCCTGATTTCTTCCAATCAAACTAAACTATAATCGAGGGAGCTAGAATGTACCCAGTCATAACCACAGAAAGGACTAAAAAGAATTGGAAAAAGGGAAATGATGATGTAGAAGCTGCAAAGAAAACAGACACTGATAGGGATTCAGTGGATGATAATCTGTATGCTTTATTGGCTTGGCGTCCACCACATGTGGCCCCTACAACAAATACTGATAGTGATATAACTTCTAGTGCTACAATGGCTACAGCCTCTGTTGATCCAAATGCAATTCAGATTGAGACCATTTTCAGCACTTCAAATTACACCTGCACCTCTTGAAGTGGATCATCCTGTATTAAATCTAGGTGTTATTGCTTCAATTGTAACTGTTACTGCCCCAGTGTTACAAGTTGCATCAACAAGGAGATTGATAGTGCCAGTCCCTACTGCACCACTAAACATTATTCCAAACATGGTTGTTCAAGGGGTGGTAGGACAAGTACCTGTGGCAGTGTTCATACCGACATCGCAGAATGTGCAGATTGTAGCTTGGATGTCACAGAAAAATGTTCAATTATTGAGAGAAGGAAGGAGGATTGCCTTTACGACCCCAGTTGCACAAAGTGAGACAGGACCATTGGAGAATTGAATTTTTCCCCTGTGGTTTATAAAAAAGCCAGGAGGTGCAGAAAGATCCTTTAGTAGCCAAGAAAGAGAAAGACCACTAGACGTTTCAAAATTGAAAGTGGAATTGGGAGAAATGATTAGGGGATGATTAGAGAATTCACATTTGGGTCATTATCAGGAAAAAGAACTGATATATTTGAGTAAAGAAATCAGGAGGGGTGCAGCTGCTACACATGACAAATTAACTGAATTAGCAGGAAAAAATGAAGTGGGTCTTTCAAATAATATACCCTTACAAAGAAACTTTGGGGCACAATTAGATGATAAAGCTATTGTGACAATGCGATACTCAGGGATGAGGTTGCATATTATGGAATTGGTAAAATGTAACCGCAAATGGAGATATTTTGACAGATTAGCAAGCAAGAGGGCAAATAATCAGGGAAAGAAAAAGACTCCATCAGATGCAGTAGAAGCAAATAGTAAACCACCACCAGCATCCCCAGATGAAGATCAATCGTTTACGTTTCCTATGAGGGAGATACCAGGTGGAGGTATGTTCATATAAAGTGAAGTAGAGGTGATCTTGCAACATTTACAAACAATTTTCTGAAATTGAGAGAGAATCCTGCCCAGTGGCATACACAAGTTGACAAATTTGTTAAAAGTTTAAAGGTTGTGTGAATAGATTTGAATACTTTCTCCGACAGTGTAGTGGGAGTGATTTGTGGGCTGAGCGTAAAATAGCTGTGCACTGGGCACGTTCTGAACCACAGAGAGATGCCCATACTTGTGCACTGAGGTCATGACTAAATATGATGAGTTGATTACCTTTTTGAAAGGAAACATTCCAGTGAGAGACATTGACTGGCTGAAAAGCAATAGTATTACTCATGAGGCAAAAGAATCAGGAATGCTTACTGTGGATGATTGTTACAGGTGTTTAGTGGACAAGAAACCCCTGAGAAAAGTGATATGGGGAGTTTTGTGTCTCAGTTTGCTCTTGGGTTGTGACCAGAGATAAGTATGCACATACAGCAAAATGGGATTTGCTGACAAACAAAAGCATTAGACAAGATTCTGAGGTATTCAAAATACTGTAGTGATGAGCAAGAAATGAAGCAGGAAAGACTTAAGAAGAAGCTTATGCTTGCACTGACAAAGCCAGCTCAGAAAGGATTCCAGAATCAGTTTTTGGAGGAAATATTAGTGGAATTCAGGGTGTTGGTTTTCATGCTGGAGGTCAGGTTGCTCAATGAGGAGCTGGTGTCACACAGGGTAGGGTGTAGAGGTGTTCCGATCGACCGAATTCTGGGATAGACATTTCAACATTAAATAAGTCAACTCCTTGTCATTTTTGTAACAAGATTGGACATTGAAAGAGGGAGTGTAGGCAGAATCCGAATAGAGTGAGTGGTGATGGGAAAATGCAGGGAGCAAACCAAACACAGATACAGAATATTCCAGTTCAGGTGCCTGCACAGTGAATGCAAATGCCAGTATAATCACAAGCTCTTATGATGCAGGTTCTGCAATGGCCCCACAGAATATATGAAATCCCAGGTTTAATATGAATCAATTACCAATAGCAAACCCAAACCCATTTCAAAACCAGAATCCATTCCAACGGTTCCCCATGTTGGAAAACTAGAGTTTTGACTATGACAATCCCCAATTAAGGTGCCTGAGGAAAGAGGAAGATTGCATACTTGGAACAATCTTAGAGGTAGACTGCAGTAAACCATTTATAGAAGGAGAAGAAAATGGCCACCAAGCGTCATTTTAATTGACACCGAGGATTGCCGTGCACTGTTACAACAGTGGAAATCCCAGATCTATCTTTTTCTGTAAAGAAGATTCAAGTTGTAAGTGTTACAAATAAACAAATAACTAATCCTGGTTAGGAGAAAGTGCCTGTAAAAATAGGTTACTTTGAGGAGAATCATCAATTTTTGGCACGTGATTTAAGTCCTGTAAATCTGTTAGGAAGGGGTATTTTGTGCAAGTTAAATTGCACTATTCACTGCATACTAGATGGTGTTGAATTCCAGATGCAAGACGAAGAAGTTGAATTTAAAATGGCCCAACAAGGAACATTTGTAGGATTATATACAGGAAGGACAGTAGAGGATTTACCTCCTGATTTGAAAGATACAGTAAACCCAGAGGTATGGGACTTTTCAGGAAAAGACATTGGACTACTCAAAGGTGCAGAACCAGTCCAAATTACAGAAAAGCTGAACGCAATTTACCCCAGAACACCACCTTATGATCTAACACCAGAGACAGTAGCAGGAATAACACTAGTGATCAAGAACATAATAAAAAAGGAAATTTTAAAAGAGATTGTTGGAAGCCCTTGCAATTCTCCTAGTACGAGTTTACAGAAACCCAATGGAAAATACTGAATTGTTCAGGATCTTAGAAAAATTAACAATATAGTTGTTCCATGTTGTCCTGTGGTACCAAATCCAGCAACAATACTTTTCCAGATTCCTTGCACTGTAGAATGCTTTACAGTCATGGGTCTCTGCCAGGCTTTCCTCTCTATTCTGTTGCATGAGGACAGTCAATTTTGTTTACTCATTTGTGTTTAGAGATAGAGTTTTGGCAGGGTGTCGAGTTCCACAAGGGCATACAAAAGTCCATCAATCTTTAATCAGATCTTGAAAAAGTATCTTGAGACTCTGACTTTTAATTCAATTCTAGTGCAGTACATTGATGACCTACTTGTGGCATCAAATACATGCATGAGAGGCTTGCAAACAAGATACAATTGCTCTACTGAATCATTTAGCTGAGAATGGACATTGGGGGGCCTCATTAGAATGTCGGTCATAAAGCCTCCGACCTGAGGTCGGAGGCTTTCCGACGACATCCTTGGTTTGACTTCTGACAGCTGTATTATGATTACCGCGGTTGGAAGTCAAACAGGCCGGTCATTCCGGCTGGCTTCCGACAGGCTCAAGGAGCCCACCGGCCAGCCGGAAACTGCAACATAATCCACTACGGACGGCGTTTCCACCGTCGGAATTATGATGACAGTTTCCAACAAGCTTTCCATGTCAGGCTTTCTGACTTGAAAAGCCTGTCTGAAGGTGACTTTGGAGCCCCTAGCAGGGCCCCCAATCCTCTGCGACCTAGGGTTAAGGACCTGGGTGCCCCCTGTAAATCCCTGCACCGTCACTGTGCCTGCCACGCGATGCAGGGATTTACAGGAACTCTTATTTCTCCATGAGAGCTTGTGCTGCGGCGTGTTTCCGGCCACTAAACAAGCTCCCATTGGGAAATGGGAGTTTGCGACCGCACCATGTGCGGTCGTATTGTAATAGTGTGTTCAGTACCGCCGACCTACTGTCGCTCAGTTCCCACACGAAAATGGTATCGGGATGGCTCCATTCCTGCCCGACATTGTAATTAGGGCCAAGGTATTGCCAAAAAGAAAAAGTCCAATATTTGGGGCATATAATTGAGAAGGGAATGAGAACGGTGTCACAGGAAAGAGTTTAAACTATCTTCAAAATAAATCAAACAGAACTCACAGATGTCAGGACATTTCTGGGAATGGTTGGCTACTGTAGACAGCAGATACCAAGCTTTTACCTAGTGGTCAAGCCTTTATAGAGGCTGACGCCAAAGATGTGCCTGATTCTCTTCCATGGGACGATTGCTTGAAAGTTTTCCTAGAGCTGAAAGAAAGTCTCTGTCATGACCCGGCACTAGGAATGCCTGATTACACTTAAATGCTCACATTGTTTAGTAGTGAGAGGGAGGGCTGCACTCTCTCAATGCTTTCTCAGATGCATTGAGATTCATGAAGGCCTGTGGCATATTTTTCAACTACTCTTGACCCTGCTGCCACAGGATTGCATGGCTGCCTTAAAGTGGTGGCATCAGTTGGTGTCAGTATTGAGAGATGTGAGAGTATAGGGATGGAACATCCTCTTACAGTGATAGTTTCTCATTCTGTAGAAAGCTTGCTCACTCGAACGAAAACACAATATTTGACGAACAGCAGACTTACAAAGTATGAGCAACAGATACTTGTTGCTGAGAATGTGGCGTTGAGGAGATGTCAAATGCTGAAAAAAGCTACATTGTTGCTATTTCCTGGAAATAAAATTGATGGGGATAAGATTGTTCATGATTTTCTAGATCTCACAGACCTATGGATCAAGCCAACACCAGACATAAGAGATGAACCCCTCAATGAGCCTGATATTGTAATCTTTGTGGACGGATCATGTTTAAGAAACAATGAGGGAACTTTGAGAGCAGGTTATGCACTCTACATAATTCAAGAAGTGGAAAAAGTTTCATGGCTTTGAAGTGTAACCTCTGCACAATTGGTAGAATTGATTGCCCTTACAAGAGCATGTTGTCTTTCAGCACAAATGAGAGTGACTATATTTGCAGATGGTCTGTATGGCTTTGGTGTGGTCCATGACTTTGGACAATTATGGTCACAAAGGTGGGCTCTTGACATCATCAAGATCCCCCATTAGAAATGGGGAATACGTGAAAGAATTGTTGGATGCTTTGCAGTTGCCCCAGGAAATTGGAGTGATCCAGTGCGCAGCACACAGAACCGGCAACGATAATGTCACAATTGGAAATCCATATGCAGATGAAGTTGCCCGGTATTGTGCACTTGTGGCTTACACATATAACTAAGAATGTGCAATTGAACCTGATGAGGACACTGCTTTTTCTATGCTGTTGTCAGTAGCTGACTTTGGAAAGAGATTAAAATATTGCAAGAAGAGGTTTGAGAAGCAAAACAACAATGTTGGGTCAGAGCAGGCTGTGTTAAGGATGAAAATGATAGTTGGATTTCAGCTGATGGAAGACCAGTGTAGCCAGACAGTGTGTTGGTTTCCTATGACACAACATTCCCATGGTCCTGCAGACATAGGAAGGGATGCAATGGTTAGGTTGTTTAGGCAAAGGTGGTTCAATCCCCCTCAAGGTTCCAGCAGAAGAATTGTGCTGCAGATGTGTAACATGTAAACAGATGAATGTAGGAAAGAGAACACCGGTAACCAAGAGACATGTAGGAAGATCAGGTGGACCACTTAATAGAATTCAGTTACACTTTATTGAGATGCCTATGTGTAACGGGCTGAGATACATCCTGGTTATAAAGTGCATTTTCTCTCAATGGGTGGAAGCCTACCTAACATGGAGAAACAACAGTCTCACTGTAGCCTAACTGCTGTTGCATGAACTCATACCAAGGTACAGATGTGCTGTTTCTCTGGAGTCAGACCGAGGGGACTCATTGTAATAATGAGGTTCTTAGAATGCTGTCTGTGGTTCTTCAAGTGGAACAGAGATTACATTGTAGTTATCATCCTGTGGCTTAGGGGTTAGTGGAGCAAGTAAATGGAACCTTGAAGTCACAATTGACCAAAGTTTAAGCTTCCACTTCTCTGAAATGGCCGGATGCTTTAACATTGGTTCTGACTTCTAAGTACTCCTGGCAGAAGAACAGGATTATTGCCTCATGAAATCCTCATGGGTCATGCATGAGACTGCTTGGTGTACCTGCCAATGCACTTGTGAACATTACAGATGACATGATACTCAATTACTGCAAAGGACTTGCTGATGTGATGCATTCTGTTTCTTACCTGGTTGGAGCTGTCACTGCTAATACACATCAGGAGCAGTGTCATGACCTTAGACCCGGTGACTGGGTTTTGGTGAAGAAGCATGTGGGGAAGTCCAGTTTGGAGCCAGGGTGGAAAGGCCCCTTTCAAATCATCCTACTCATAAACACTGCTGTCAAATGTGCTGGGTGACTTAAATGGTTGCATGCATCGCATACTCAGAGAGTAAGGTGTCCACATGAAGAAATAGTGTTTTGAGCCAAGTCATAAAGTATCTGAGATAGTACATCAAGAAGAACAAGAGAAGGGTGAAGAACAACAAGATCTCACACCAGTACAAGTTCCTGAAATTTCGCAAAGTGGTGTGGAAATATCCAGCGAGGAAACTGCTGGAGTATCACAAGAGCGATTGAATGACCAGATGAAGGAACAAGAGTGAAAAGAGAAAGATCAATATGGAGATTTGAATGGCCAAGTGGTTGGAGGCGATTAAAATCAAGTGTGTCAATCGAACGTATACAGCCAACAATCATTGAAAAAACAGAATCCAGCACTATAAGTGAAACAGAAGATGATCAGCAGACACTAAGAAGAACCAAGGAAGCAAGAGTACCTTGTCGAAGGTATTCAGCACCTGAATGGACTTACTATGTGTAAAATGTACCGGATGATTCAAATCAAAGTCCACATAAATTAAGCTCCAAGTTGTTTGAACCTTCATGACATGCCACAGTGACAAATAGCATTGATTAACAAAATAGTTTGAAACAAATGTTACAATTGAGATCTTGTCAAATATTTTTATTTGAACTTGAGACTGAAAGCAGTTTCAATGACAAGCGATTAACTGTGTTTAAGTCAAGAAGTGAAAGAGACTGAAGCCATAAAAGAATTAATAAAAACAGTTAACAAGAATTAGAAAGAATTAGGAAGAATTCCAGAGGGCCAAGGCTGCAGTAGAAGAGTAGGGATGACACATTTAGAATACGACGGATTAGGGCTAGGGATGACTCATGAAGACAATTGTATATAAGCTGAATGCAATAACTGCAAGTCAATTTTCAAAAATGTTTGGCTCTTTTGCACAAGTAAAAGTTAAGACAGAGAATTGAATCTGCTTGTTGCTATATTCTACTGAAGATCTAAATGTAGACAAACATGTGTTTCCTTACCATAGCTAGATATAGGATCATTGTAGGTATCACTTTAGTAGTTGTATGAATAGTAAACATAACACTATTAGTTGGACTCAATTTTACAGCAGAGATAGAGATGCCTGTATCTACACCTGCAGCTACGACACCTGCACCCACAATAGGTGGAACAAAATTGAAAGCTTCATTTATAGACTATTCAAAAGAAGAGTTTTCGACTAATGTTTATTCTCAACTAGTCGAGGAATACACACAAGCTTTAGATGCTAAGGATTGTTATGTATACAGACACTTACCTTCTTCAACTGCAGATGCAGTGACCTATCATCAGAACCTATTACTATGCAGATACATGTAGCATTTTGCTTAGCTTATTTTATAGACAGGAATGCTCGAATATTATTTTTCCAATTACGACTTGATTCTTTCAAAAGTTCCTCTGCAGAAAAGTATGAGTGTTCACCCACAGGCAAAATATCAAGACACTGGATGATATTTCTTTAGATCACCCACAGTTATAGACACCATCAAGGCATACAAAAATAATTTGACATGTTTAACGAGGCCATTAGAAAAGACACATATTTTGGCATTAGAGAAAAGGAGAGCTCAAATTTTCCATAGTAAAAAGAAAGAGGATGCTTTTAAAAATATTTGGAAGAAAGAAAAAGAGGAATATAAAAAGAAAATGGTGTATACATAATTTAAATTAGATAGATGACAGACAGGAAAATTATGTGTTTACCAAAGATGAAACCAATTTAAGGAAAAGACACTTTGGGATCAGTAGTTGTGAACAACACATTTGAAGTTTTGGGAGGACCTGTTCAAATTCTTACAGGAGAAGAAGCAATCAATCCAGAGGTTTATTTTGTTTGTGGACATGACATTTATTTCCAGATACCTGCTGATTGGGAAGATATTTGTTACTTAGCCTTATTGTTTCCCAAAATGTACCATGTAAATAGCATTGATGTTTTGACCATTACACCATCTCGTAAACATATACAAAGTGTTTATGATGGAACACAATTGGTGGGAGACATTTTGGAGCAATCATACCACCCTTAGCAGTATTTTTGAATGATGAAAAGATTAGAACGCTGTCAACAGTAGTAAATAAATTGGTAACTAGTACACATGATGCTTTGCTGACTGTTAACATAGAATTCATAGCTATTAGATCTATGGTTTTACAAGATCAATCATCTTTAGACATTTTGCTGGCAGAGAAAGGCAAAGTCTGCAAGATGCTGAGGGATCAACATTGCTGTTCATACAGTCCAGTTCAGAGTAGATAGATAGGAGAATTTGCAAAGAACATTTTTGAACTGAAACCTGAACTATAACCATTAGAGACTACCAGTGTACTAGGGAATTTAGGTAAAGGAGCTTCTGCTATTAGTAACTTGTTTGCGAGAGTAGGAGAACTTTTTAGAGTCATTCTGAAACCTGTGCTAATAATAGGTGTTTGTTTGATAAATTAATATGCTTTATATAAAATATTTAGATGCTGTCTAAACAGAAAAAAACAGAGAAAGAAACAGAGACATTAGGAGAGGGTTAGTAATGGAAGAGAAAAAGAATAAATAATACAATAAATTGAAAGAACTTGGACAACATAAAATTGAAAAAAAAGACTCAACAGAGAGTGAGAGTGTGCTCTAAAGATTCATTTGTGAAGAAATTGTGATGGTTTTTTAACCATCAGAGGGGGGCAACTGCTGCCGGGAATTTAGTTATTTGTTATATATGAAGTGTATTAAATGCAAAATTTGTAGTAGGCAACAATACTTAAAAACTATAGGCCTGTAACATAGAAATGAAGCATGGTTTCTTAACTTTACATAACCGAGGATGCTATGAATGAATAAGAAGAAAGATTTCATACTCAGAGTCTTTCACATTAAATGACCGTTGTACAAGATGTTTTTCTTCTCTTTGCTGCAGACATTGCAATTTCGGAATCTTCTGTTTATTAACTAGTGAATAGACACTTGTTAGTATCACTTGTTTGTATCCCATCCTCATCGCCACTTGCAAGAAGTGCTTCCACACTTAACTGGAAAAGGTCCTTTATTCATCTTCCAGGTCAATCTCTTCCGTCACCTATCCCCCACTAGAATCCTTGATACACAGGATTCTACCTGATGATATCATACAGTTAAAGGAACAGAAGTCTAAGAACAACAGGTTATAACACACTGATAGTAAGGTTCTCACAGCAATCGATGCAGGTGACAGGGGGGATGATTCATGGTAAGAAGTATTTGGAAAACAATATATGACAAAAAAGTAAACAGAGACTTGAAGTCACCATGGAAGGAGGCCAAACATTACAGATAAGAGATTTGTTTTCATAATGGAACTTTGGCTCTGTTTACTTTTTGGTCATATATTAGTTAGTAGTACATCACGGGGTTGGGTATATTTGGATTTAAATATGCAGATTTGAAATAATTTATAGAATGAATTTGGTTTTTGTAATACAGGTTTCCGACAGCAATACTGTCTAGAGGTTTAGATTTTGGGCCATAATAGGCATTATGGGGATGGTAGGGACTAATTTAGTTTGGTATTTCACCGATACAGGTACCTTTGGACTTGGGCACTAGACCGAGAGCAATAGCAAACCAGTTACGATTAGGGTAACATAGATAATTTCGATACCGGATCTATCGAACTGAACTAATACTGGGAATCCAATCCTGGCACCCAGTTATACAGTAGCAACCAACGGGCCTCCCCCCCTCCCGTATGAGTCCCGGGCTCCATTAGACCAATGGTTACTCCTAACATGTGAAATAAGGCGAGCAACCTGGCTCAATCTGTATGAATACAATACAGTTTTGATAGCCAGCTATTTTCTGGGTGTACATGTGTTGTGGATGTGCTAGTAAGTAACATATCCAGTTTGATCTTATGAAACAGGTCTGTCTGCATTAACTAGATTTAAGTTATGTATGCTCAAGTATAAGTATTAACAAAATACAATAATATGTTTGTATGAGCTAAATACAGTTGTGTATTGAACCATAAATACTAAGTATTAACAATTAAATACTATGTTTCCAAAAGATCTGTACAAAGTCAAATTACAGCAGCAGGAGATATTTAAAGTCCACTGTGGTTTCATTCTATCTGCATGTTCCAATATGGCCGCCATGCTAGCTAGTTAAGTCTTGCATTCTTTGTGCCTTTGTTTGTTTTCAGTAACCACTATGTATTGCATGTCGGTACCTCTGACACATTGTGTGATCAAGCTTGCGGGTCAAGCGAAACGCGCTACCTGAATTAAACCATCTTTGAGAACTGTCATCTCTGAGTGATCGCTTTACTGGAATTTGGTGAAATTAAAGGTCCGGCATGCTCCGCCGGCAGCGAGCGATCTACTGCGGAGGGCGGGGGAAGACGGAAGGAGCTGTGAGCGAGTTACATATATATATATATATATATATATATACAAGATTACAGAGAAAGGAGGCGGTCATTAAAAAGAGAAAGGCCTTCAAATTCCAGCGAGACAAGCAGGATTACGAAAATGGTCAAATTTTTACATTTTCAAGAAAATATGACTCTTTGAAATCTGCAAGGAAAGAAATCCCAAGACAAGAGAGTCAGGCCAGTACCAGTACTAATATCCAGCTGTCCACCTCTGCATCTGATATCAGCTCTGCCATTGAAAGTGAATCTGAAATCGAACAAGGCAGAGGGGGCCCACGGCTGGGGTTTCCAAAACTCTCCCTGGCTCAGGAAGTGGACTTCCTCCGGCAGGACAGAAGACAAACACGTCCACGTGTTCCAAATGCAAAATCAAACAAAGACACAACTAAAAGCGCCGGGAAAGACGCCAACATTGCCGGAAACAACAAGCCTTACAACAAAAGAACAACAAACAACAAATGGAAACGCAAGTGAATAAAATATCAAGTGACTCCAATACAATCATCAACTTGTCAACAATAACTCTTAGTGAGGCGGAATGAATTAATGAATGAATGAATTAGCATTTATAGAGCGCATGGCTACCAGAAGGCCTCCCAGCGCTAGGAACAGAGCCAACCAAGATAACCGGCTTTAGGCGACCGGGAACAAGAACGTTTTCAGTTGTCTACGGAAGGACATATAATCGTCCTCCAAATGAATGTGATTTGGAAGGATATTCCAGTTCTTGGAGGCGATGTAGGAGACTTGTCTACCCCCACTCCTAGACCTATATATTCTAGGGACTGCTGCCTTACGTTTATTTCCAGAGCGCAAGGCTCTACTGGGACAGTGCGGATTGACAATGGAATGTAGGATGGGTGGACCCTTGGATGCCAGAATCTTGAGAACAATACATAGGGACTTGAACTGGATCCTCTTCGCCACTGGAAGCCTGTGTAGGGCGGCAATAGATGCTCGCGCAGATTCTCTGTGGGGGGTCTGTAAGAGGAGTCGAGCTGCACAGTTCTGCACAGTCTGGAGCTTTTTATCGTTGAACGCGGGGAGCCCAGATACAGGGCATTTGCATAGTCTAGACGAGAGAGAATTAAGGCTTGAACCAGCAGCTTCCTCGCCTTAAACGGCAGCAGGGGAGGATTTTCCTAACCATCCTAAGTATTCCATAACAGGTTCCTGCTACCTTCCGGGATTGTTCCTTCATATCTAGATTATGATCAAGCCAGACTCCAAGGTATTTTATTTGTTCTTTAGGGGGGGGCATACTGTCCAGACATTTAGGCCATAAAGAGCTAGGAGCTAGTGGGGAAGGTTTACCCAAAAACATCAGATCAGTTTTTGCTCCATTCAGTTGCAGATATGAGCCCTCCATCCATGCTGACACTTTTTCCAAACAATCGGCCAAATTGTTTTCCCTGTTCCCAGATTGATTAAGAGGGAAACAATCAATTGGGTATCGTCCGTATATGTGACGATCTGTATGCCAAAGGGTTTAACAATATTGGCCAGCGGGCTCTGTTAAAGAGGGTGGGACTCAGGGACGAACCCTGAGGAACCCCACAACTCAATGACATACTCTTGGAAATAGAGTTGTCCTCAAAAACCTGAAATGAGCGGTCATCTAAAAAAGACTCCAACCACCTTAGTGCAGTTCCCGACACCCCTGCTTCTCTAATTCTAGAGACCAGCAGCTGATGATTAACGGTATCGAAAGCCGCACTCAGATCTAAGAGGACCATTGCCGCTGAGCCTCCGGCATCCAAGATTTTCCTTGCTTCCTCAACCACTACAATCAGAGCTGTCTCTGTGCCCTGTTGGGGTCTAAACCCAGTTTGCGATGGATGAAAGCAGTCATTTTCTTCCAAAAAGGTGGACAAAATGGAGTTGACATGCTTTTCCGCAATTTTTGCAATCCCTGGAAGTAGCGAGATTGGCCGGTAATTTGCCAAAATTTCAGGGTCCGACCCTGATTTCTTAAGCAGTGCTCTCACCATGGCTCGTTTCCATAGGGAGGGGACAGTCCCCGAAGCCAAAGAAAGATTAATAAGTTCTAAAATCGTGGGCGCAACTGTATCAAAAACTTGGTTCAGAACGGTGGGGGGGCCATATCCCTAGGGGAACCTGATTTTAGTTTATTAAAATGGATTTTAAGGGATTTTATGTCCAAGGGAGGGATGACCGCCAACGGAGTAACAAGTGATTTCGATTTATTTTCCAATGGGAGGTCCTTCAAAGGGGTAGTTACTGGAGGAAATGCTAAATAAATAGATTGAATTTTTTTTAAAAAGAACTCTGCTATATTATTGCAGCGTCCTAAGGTATCAACAGCGGGTGAGGCTGGGGACGGGAGGCTAATTAGGGATTTAGCAGTTTTAAAAATTTCAGGCGGGGAATTGGAAGCTGAGGAAATCCTAGTTGCGTAATACAGGAATTGGGCTTTCCTAACTTCTAGCTTATAAATTTTTGTAGCCTCCCTGTAGACGCGCTTCCTCTCATCTGAGAAATCTTTCCTCCACTGCCTCTCTGACTGTTTACGTTTTAATTTCAACTCTCTAAGCTTGGGGGTGTACCATGCAATGCTCTTAGGGCCCTTCTTATTAGTTGTCCATTTCTTCGGAGCCACCAAGTCCAGAGAGGCTTCGATCCATTGGTTAAACTCATGGTTGGCTAATTCTGGATCGGCTTCCAATACCGGGCGGGTATTGTTAAGAGTAATTGCCCATGCCTCAATAGAAAGCTTGGACCAATTACGGCTAAGTTTCTTGACTGGCTCCAGTGGTGGATCACTGATCAACGGGGACCACAAAAAAGGTATTAAATAATGATCAGTCCAAGGTAATGGAATAGGATTCTCCACTATTAAGTTATTAATGTTGGTGAAAATGGGATCGAGTAAATGACCTTTTAAGTGGGTGGGACTATTCACTTTCAGATTGAGGGAGAGGGCACCTAAGCTATCGATCAATTCCTCCGCGTAGGGTGAGGAAATATCATCAAAGTGGACATTCAAGTCCCCCAGTACGGAAAAATTGGACAGGGAACTCACTGAATTAGCTATTGTTTCAGGTAGATCGCTGTTAAAATGCCCAATTGCTCCTGGGGGTCGATAAACTAAGACCCCAGAGAAGGTACAAGTCTGCGAAAAACAAATAGCAAATGAGACACTTTCACAATGGGAAATCAGACCTGCTTTGATCCGACAGTTAAAGGTGTCTCTATGTATAATGGCTAAGCCCCCTCCTCTACTTAATGTCCGATCTTGTCTTTGAATTACATAGCCCGGTGGAAGAGCCTGGACCACTGCCGGGTCTAATGAACTGGTGAGCCAAGTTTCTGTAAGAAACATCACATCCGGTTTTTCATCCTCCAGAATGAGCCGGATTTCCATGGCGTGTTTGGGAAGCGAGCGGCAATTCAGCATGCACATTTTATAGGCACTATTGTGAAGGGAAGTCTTGTCTACTGAAAGTAGGGGATCGAATACTAAGGAGCAGTGAGGGCATTTATTACTAACAAAAGGTGGCCCAAAGCTATGATAGCACACCTGCGCCTCTGTTCCTCTGAAATTGATCAGTTGACTCGCCGTGTAAGAGCAGGGTGTCCTCTTGGAAGAACCAGGGGTCGTAGCCCCTGGACCCGTTCGGGCGCGGACGGGCACAGACGGGCTTGCCTTAGGCGCGCCCGCTGCGCGGCCGCGTCATCCGCCCCTTTTCAATCAGGGGCGAGCGTGAGGACCGTGGCAGCTAGAGCACTAACCTGTCACTGCCCCGAAATGTCTGCCCCCACCCGGAGCATTGAACACAGCTCCTTGCCCACCACGAGATTCAGGTACAAATTCAAATAAACAGTTTATATTTTAAAACAGATTGTGCAAAATCGCTATTTCAGCTTTAAAATCACTTTAAAATCACGAACGTTCTGTTCTGCAACTACTATCCTTGGGGCTATCGTACTGCCCTGAGAACAACTTCAGTTACTCACAAACCAGCATTGACGTATATAAGTTCATCCGCAAACTCAAGTTACGTAAATACCATCTTCTGCAAGATATCAGCAAAAAGAATCAGCTTGGTATTGAAACTACAAATACATCAAGCCGCGGTATCCTAACAGCAGCTGATGTTGACCTACTAAAAGACCTCCAGCAACTTCAAAATGAGAACAAAGATACTGGAGGTGAACTAACAGAAAATCTACTTGAAACAGGTGGGACGGTACAAACAAACTTTAAATCAAAATCTACGTTCCATCCAATTATGCTTCACAACAGTCTTGACATCTTCAATGATCATGTAACTTCGGAACTTAAAAAATTGAATTACCAGATTTCAAGAGCTCGCAAAAGGTATACCTATCAAAATAACACATATTACCGATTGATGAAAAAATTACAAACCAATGACCAGATTATCATACGTAATTCCGACAAAGGAGGCAATGTAGTAATTTGGCCCCGAGATCAATATATGGAAGAAGCTTTAAAACAACTGAATGACAGAGAATGCTATAGAAGGAGCAATCTCCAAACAGTTAAAAAATCATGGAATGACTTCTATGCCAAACTACTCGCCTGGAAGAGTGCTGGTCTCCTTAGCAATGATGAATTCAGATTCTTAAAGAATGATCACCCCACAATACCGGTGATATATTTTATACCGAAAATACATAAAGATACATCAAGGCCACCCGGCAGACCAATCATTTCTGCACGCAACAGCTTGTTAGAGAATATGTCTCGCTATATAGATTTCTTCTTACAGGAATATGTACGATTGTTACCGTCTGCTTGTACAAGACACTAGTGACTTTTTAAGGAACATTAATGATTTTGAATGGAAGTCTGATTATGTGTTGATATCTCTTGATGTTTCATCACTATATACAAGCATTCACCATCAGGATGGTATAAAGGCAGTGGAACACTACTTAGGCTTGAGTCCTATGCATTTATACCAACATAACAAAATGCTTGTTAACATGATTTCGATATGCTTGGAAAATAACTATTTTTTATTCCAAAATCAAATATTTCAGCAAACACGGGGCGTAGCAATGGGGGCATGTTTTTCTCCAAGTTATGGCTGCCTCCACATGGGACTATGGGAGGAACAAGTGTTGCGAATAAAATATGAAAATGTATTGAAGAATCATGTCATAACCTGGTATAGGTACATTGACGATTTGTTCGTGATTTGGAGAGGCACAGAAAAGAGTGCTCTCCAGTTCATTGAACAAATAAATGTGAACAGCTTAAATCTGCATTTTACTTCTTCTACTAGCAAACAATCGGTCTTTTTCTTGGATGTTGAAATCTATGTGGCTAATGACAAAATTGAAACCAAATTGCACAGAAAGTCACCAGCAGGAAATACCTTACTGCATGCTACTAGCCATCACCCCAGACACCTCATCCATAGCATCCCGTTTGGTGAAATGCTTAGAATTAGGAGAATTTGCAGCAAGGACAGTGACTGTGATAAGGCGCAGGATGATAGCAAACAGAGATTTCTGGCTAGGGGATATGCCGAAAATGTTATTGACCATGCAATCAGGAAAACTAAAACATCTAGCAGAGCTGATTTACTGTTCAATAAAGCTATTGAAAATAAAGTCGCCACTAAGCAATCAGAACAACAAACTAGGCTAATCCTGATGTATAATAAACAACATCACACACTACGCAGGATTATCAATAAAAACTGGCCCCTAGTGCTAAGCGATCCAGTTCTTGGTAACAAAATGCCCAAAAACCCAAATATCACTTTTAGGAAAGCAAGATCTATGTGTGATGCACTAGTGAGCAGTAGTCCAGAAATTAGACCAGTTACCAATTGGTTAACATCTAGAAAGGGGTTTGTGAAATGTACCTCTTGTCGGGCATGTAGGTTCAGGAACAATAAGATGGCTTACAAAATCCCATTTAAGAAGAACCCAGTGCCAATCAGGAAACTGCTTACATGCAAGACAGAATATGCAGTTTATGTGTTGGAGTGTTCTTGTGGGCTACAATACGTGGGTAGTACAAAACTGCAGGTCCACAAAAGAATACTCCAACACATTAGGACAATCACGAATTCAGATGCAACTTACCCGGTTGCGAGACATTTTAAAGACATCCACAACAATAGGTTGGAAAATCTAAAATACTTTGTGGTGGATGCAGTTCACCCTCTCAGACGCGGGGCAACAGGAAGCCCTGTTAAGGAAGTTGGAGACAAAGTATATAATTGAACTGGACACCAAGACCCCACATGGACATAACTCTAGTGAGGATATTTTTACCTGCCACTAAATCTCCCCACAAATGAAACTAGTATACCCAGTAACGAACATCTTTTTAAACAAAATTGCTGCTGAATTCCATTTGTTTTTAATATAACATTGCACGTTAGCACTTTAAGAACTATGATGGTTCATTATGGTGGCACTTTTTGCACAAACACTTTTCTCATAGAGAATACAAGAGATAAGGCATAGGCTAGGCCCACTTGGGCTGTACTTCTAAACTTTGCACACAGGTAAAAATCAAGGTTGACCCAAATCTCATGAGTATTATGGACATTGGGTCATTAAAAGGTAGAGAGTCATGGCAATTATATTATGACATGGTTTTAATATGTGTATAACAATTTAAAATTATATGTCAAGATTTATTGCGAATTTTCATACTCTTTGTAACATTTTACATATTGCCTTTTAGAATATCTATATTTATTTATTTATTCTAAATGTTTTTGTTGCCAGTGCCGTGATGAGAAACAACGAAATGCATTAACAATTGTACTGTATACACGGCATGGTGCAAGATGTCTTCTCTTTCTATGAAAACGTTGTCATCACGTGTGTATGCACTAGCACTTTAAATTTGTGAAGGTACTCTGCGGGCGCGTCATGTGATCAAGGCCTTCACAGGCCGAAACGCATCATGGTGGTGGTGTAAGGGCTCCAATAAATCTTTCATTTGCACCAGGAAACGGGTTCGCATTTGTTTGTTCCCCAGGAGAGAGCGGATGTGTCACAAGCGAAGTATGGAGTGATATATATATATATATATATATATATATATATTCCATACGGCTTGCTTCTACTGCCCTTCTCTCGCCCGCGGCAGTTGGAGCGTCATGCCGGCAAAGCCCGCCGAACTTCAAATGTCAATTATTTAACCAAATAGGCGCTCACTCAGGATAAAGTTTCAGCAGCTAAGATTTTCTTCCACCAGGTTACTCATTTCGGAGACCCTTGTCCCCTTGCTCACACACTGGTTTGAAAAAACAACCACATATTTACATGTTCCGGTATAGACATGAAAGTAGGACTACACGTGCTTCACTCATGGATTGCTGAGTTAATGTAGCAGCCATTTTGTAATGGTATATTACAATTATAAAACACAGTGTTAGCATGGCACAATTCATCATCCTTACACCGCCTAGTGGCATTATGCAATTAGCTTTTCTTGACATTTTCACATATTATGTCATAGGTCCTGTATTTTCAGGTATAATACCTGAGATTGCATACTATGATCCTGAATCATCTTGATTAAATTCTACTTAACATGAAGTATTTACATATTTACACGGTACAGTACCTCATTCTTGATCCTAAATTACATATCCTGTCTTCCAATTTTACTGTAGTATATACATATTTACATTTTACTCAATTGTTGAAATAGAATACTTCTTTAACAGGAGTCAAGTACATGTCAAATGTAGAGATCAGCATTTTATCATACTCCGCAATTTATAAGGTGGTTTATCTCCTCACCTTAGTGGCACATTCCTAATGGGATCTTATCCTATAACTCATATGCAAGTGCAGATGATCTATCTCTTGCCACGATGCGTGGACCTAAATGGATAAGTTATTCTATGGTGCCAGTGCTATCCGCACGTGTGTACTCATATTGTGGTTGCTAGACATTGGCTGTTTTGAATATCATACACCGTGTTAACATGCTCCCTCTACCTTGAGATTGCATCAGCAAGTGTGCTGCCTAAATGAAAACAATTTTCTCCCCCAAAAAATTTATCTAACAAGTGCTTCTTGAATCACGATGACGCTATCCCGAAGAAAAGGGTAGGCGACCTCTAACAGCATCTCCTCCCAGGAGTAGTCCCCTTCCTTTCCTCCTAAGTGAAAAGTAAAAAATATAATTAAAAAATCAGATTAAAAATCCGTAGTTTAAACAATCAGCGCATAAGAAACAATACCTGCCCATTATTTTTACATGTTAAACAGATTCACCTTTAGTATCCATTCTACAAAGAAAAAATCTCTAGGTCTCTTGTAAATGTATTGCCAATTCCTCGTCTAAGTTCAGGCCTCCAGGGGTTCTCGATTGGAAATCTATAATATGCCAAGATTCCCTCTGCCTGAGGTGTAACACTCTATTTCCACCCCTTGGGTTCTTCTGTACCTGTTCTATCACATAGTATTTAAGCAGCGAGCTATTCGATAAATGATATTTTTCAAAATGTCTAGCCACTGGATAGTGGCTATCTTTTTTGTAATCGCCCTTAGATGTTCCAATACTCTCTTCTTTGCCGCAAAGATGGTACTCCCCACATAATTGAGTTGGCATGGGCACTCTAAGACATACACTACATGTGTTGTACTACAAGTCAAAAATTGTGAGATGGTTTTCGTTTTATATGGTGTATCATATGTTTTTTTCATACAGCTGAATCTACACGCTTTACAGAGACCGCACGGAAAATATCCCTGCAGGTGTCCTGTGAGTCTATTGCTGATATCATTTTTCACTAAGAGGTCTCTTAGACTCCTCCCTTTCTGATATATTACCATCGGACGATCCGCTACTTTATGGCCCACCACTGGATCACATTTCAAAATGTTCCAGTTTTTTGTTAGAATATGTTTGATTTTGGTGGACTCTAGGTTGTATGTGAGGATCACCCTGAGTGTATCGCTCTCTTTGCCCTGATCCTGAGCTTGAGGATTGTTAGTTAATGTTTCTTCTCTCGTGACTTGTCTTACTTTATTGATGGCTCGTTTCAGGACCCAGTTTGGATAACCTCTCTCCTTAAAACGTTCCATCATGTCAGTGCTTACAGTCTGGTAGGTCTATTCAGTGCTACAGTTTCTTTTCGCTCTCAGCAGCTCCCCGTAAGGAATACTCCATTTCAGAGTATCCGGGTGGCTGCTGAGAGCGTGAAGCAAACTGTTACACGCTGTTTCCTTCCTAAAGAGTTTCGTGATAAGGGTCTTATTTTTCACCTCTACTAAGACATCTAAAAATTCAATAGAGTGTCTGCTCATATCATGAGTTAATTTGAGGTTGAATGTGTTGTTGTTTAGCATCTCCATGAGTTTATTAGCTGTTTCCTTACTCCCCTTCCAAATGACAAACAAGTCGTCTATGTACCTAAGCCAGACTTTTGCTTGTTTAAGTAACTGGGAGATATTGGGGTCTTTATGGATTTCCTCCTCCCATGCCCCCAGAAATAGGTTAGCGAAACTGGGGGCAAAACAAGTACCCATTGCTGTCCCTCGTGTTTGTTTATACATAACACCATTGAACATGAAAATATTATTTTGGAGACAGTGTCTTATCATCTCCACAATCATATTCGTATGCTCAAAGTATTGAATTGGTCTACCTTTCAGGAAGTAATGACAGCATTGTATCACTAAATTGTGATCTATTATGGTGTACAATGAGTTCACGTCCATAGTTATTAATAGACAGTCGTCATCCCATGCAATGTCATTCAGCTTGCTCAAAAAATCCCTGGTGTCCCTTATATGTGACGGAAGGGCTGTGACGTATGGTCTTAGAAAATGATCCACATATTTGGATATATTTTCCGCCACGCTACCAATAGAAGAAACTATGGGTCTTCCTGGGGGTTCCACCAGATTTTTGTGGATTTTGGGCAATAAATAAAACAGTGGTAGTCTCGGGTAGTCTTTTTTCAAATAATTAAATTCTTCCTTTTGTAGAATGCCCATTTCACTCCATCCTCTTAGTTAGTTCCATATTTGAATAATACTTTCATTATATTCTCTGTCATTACTTTCAGTGTAAAACGTTCTATCTCCTAGCTGTTTCAGGGCTTCTTTGATATAAAGATTTTTGTCCCAAATAACAATATTTCCTCCCTTATCGGCGGGCCGATAAGGGAGGACAATATTTTCATCACTGGCTAAAGATTTTATTATCCCCCTTTGTGTATAGGTGAGGTTCTGTATTTGCTCTTTTCTTTTGTTTTTTCTGCCCAATTCTATTAACTCCTGGGTGACAGTGTCTTCAAACGTATCGATATTGTCATGTGGTGTATTAGGGTACAATACGGACTTCGGTTTAAAATTAGTATTCACTGATTTGTCTGTGGTAATTTCTATCCCTTCCCAACTATTCATTATCTCTGGATTTGTCTCGACCAATAGATCTTGTAGGGTAAGAAGTGCCTCAGCAACTTTTATAGTCAGGATCTGTTCGGAGGTACTATTGCTCTCTCTGTTATATTCCAAATCTCTTCTCCCCATCTCTGTGTGCTATTTTGCATTATGTAGTTGATGCCATTTTTTAAATTTCATCTTCCTGGCAAATTTGAATAAATCAATTCTCGTCTCGGGATAACTAAAATGTTCTGTTGGACAGAATGAGAGGTCTAGGCATAAAGTCTGTTTTTCTAGGATACTCAGAGGGCGATTAGATAAATTAACCACTGTTTTATTTACCGTAGCTTCATCCATCATGCTTGGGTCTTCGGACCTGCTTTCTTGTTTCCCATTGGTCCTTTTCCATATCCCTGTCCTCTTCTGCTTCCTCTGATTGTCCCATTGTCTTCACTGCTTGTTTCTTCCTGGAATCTTCCTCGGCCCCTTCCTCTCTGTCCTCGTCCTCTTCCCCGTGTCTTGGGAGTGGGTGTCGCTCTTGGTGTTTGCCTCTCCATTCGCAGGAGGCAGTATTCGTCTAAAAAAGTTGTCTGCCTTTTACCAATTTCCTTACCTAATGTTTTTCTTGTCGAGGAGCTGGATGGATCCTCAGTGTCACTACTCGTTATGGAGTCTGTACCACTTGTGGCTGCTGTCATATCTTCAATTGTTTCCCCTTGTGCCAGTTTTTCGTACATGTGGTCATATTTATGACTATATGTTAGTATTCTGCCCGTCTCATAATCGGTACAGTACCTATGTAATTTGTGCTGTTTCCACGCTTTTATATCATCCTCATATAGTCTTACTTTCTGTTTCAAGTCCTCCACATATCTCTTAATTAGTTCTTGTTCTTTGTGTGTTTTAAGGTCATCCTCCAAAGATTTCAGCTCTTTAAGGATGTTCTCCCTATCTTCCCAGGCATATTTCACCAAGATTTTTAACATTATTTCTGAACTCCTTGCAGAATTCTCCACCCACTCTTCAAGCATCTTTGGATTCGGAGATTCATATGAGGGAGTAATGTAAATGCGTAGTCCCCTTTGTTGTATACTTCATAGGGTGTCCATAAACGGGCTTTCTAGAATCATGACCATATATAGGCACAATCCAACCTGCCCTTATATAGGCATGACATCCAAGACCTTATTTAGGCATAAACCATGCATACCAAATACAGGCATGGCTTCCGACATCCGTCCACCCTAGCGTCTCAACGAGTCCATGAAAAAACAGACCCTCAGGCTGCGGGAGTTTCCCTTGCCCAGGACTATTGATTTCTTCAAGGACTCATACATTATGCATGAACCTCTATTCCTTAAGGGATTCATTCATGACGTCTTTCGCTACCCAACTCACGTCAATGCTAACATTTTCAGGTATAAATATACCTTCCCAAACCCCTGTAAATCAGAGGAGACCTCGACTTCAGAGGAGCCCGATTCCCGGCCAGACGCACTGAGAAGGCACTGTCATTCCTGCACACAGAGAGTCCAGCTTCCAGTGATCTAACTTCCCTTGCGGGGTGTTGGAGTTCGAGTCCGGATAGAGATTCCTACCTCTCTCATTCTTCAGGTATGGAGCAGACTAGAACCTAGAGGGACTCTTGGCATACTAGACTCTTGGCATACTAGACTCTTGGCATACTAGACTCTTGGCATACTAGACTCTTGGCATACTAGGCGTAACTTACTCTTAGTATACTCTAGTCAGGAATACAGCACCTACTTCTACTTCTCCCTACACCTAGGACAGGTTAGGTACACTGGGTAGAACTAGGCTAGAAACGCATCATATGAGTACTCACATTTTTAGGCTGTGTCATTTTATGTAAATGCATATATGCTGAAAAGATAATGCTAACGCAGTATTATTTATTTCTACTGCTCACTCTGTACATTATTTATCTCGCATACTGTCTTGTGATCGTAACAGCACATCTAACTTACAACAGAAACAAGACTGTTCAATAAACCTTTTTATTGAAACGCCCGTCTGTTATTTCTGTGTAACTTTGAGAATAACTGAACCATGCACAACTGAGCTGAGTGAAATAATTATCTATTGTTTCTACGACTCTGGGACACGTCCTGATTCTGTAAGGGAAACACAGTGGTCATGTTTTGCGGCTGCCAGAAACTAATCCCTTCTTGTCGTCAAGACATTTCTAGTAGCCTCTGAGCTAGCTGGCACAAGTAATTAAGTTTAATATACTCGATAGGGACATACCGACCTTAGTCCTATGTCAAACCTATAGGATATATTATTCCAATGCGCAGAGCCTATAAGGGAAATAGGAGCTACACTACATGGCGCCCAACGTTTGGTAAGGCAGTAATTCAACGTTAGATACTGAGTAACTCAGCTGTGCATATATTCTTTTCTCTCAGAGACCCCTACCCATATACTCCAAAAGACGTCTGGAGTGGGCAGGGATAGTATCCGCCACGGCTATATAGGGAAGACCCCTATATATTAGCTGTTTGGTTTGCTCAACGTTGAAGGATACAGTGTTCCACAATATTGTGCACCTTATCTTTGTTTCCTTGAAACTTGTCCTACATTTTTCATAAAACAAAATGTCCTTAAACGGGGACAATCCCGCCGGAAACCGTGTAGCTGCGGCTGATCCAGCCCAACCAGCATTTTTTAACAATACCGGTTTAAATGAAACCGAGGAGGGTGTCATTGACATCGCTCCAAACTTAAGAAGAGCCATTACTCTAAAACTTATAAAACATGGCCTACCACCGAGAGGAGGTAGAGCAGTTTTCGTGATTGAGGCACATGAATCCTTTCAGACAGAGGTATTCTATTCATGGGTAATTCTTCCTGAATCCAATCCAGTAACACACTTGTTTCACTTCTACAAAGAAGATGAACCACCAGAGGAATACATTCCTTTCGAGGATATTGAGATTCCATTAACATACCAGGAGCATCAGCTCTGGTTTAAAAGCGCCCTAAAACACAATAAAAATATAACCAGGCTCGGTCAACTAGGTAGACCAGGAGCAACTTGGCCGATTCTAGCCGGCTATACACCTCATCCAGACATCGAAATAATGTCGGACGAGGAAATACTTAATCAACTCACAGAGTTAATAAAAATCTACAGACAATTGGTTCAATATGTCATGCGGACTTTCACAGTCCAACCACCATTAACAGTTCCAAATTACACCACAGACTCTATACGCAGTCATGGGTAAAATGCCCACTAAGCGGGAGCAAATTCCGTTTTGGATAGCTCAAAAAATTACTCAAATCGAAGCAGTATTTCCAAATACTAGCCCGCATGAGAAACACAGAATCCTAACCATTAGTTTACCAATGGGGATCACACCACAACTGGAAGACTGCACCACTTGGGGCTCAGTCTTTGCTGCCATCTACACTAAAACACACAGCATTCCGTCAATTGCGGTAATACCTGATGTCCTAAAACAAATTCAAAACGAATACGGGGCAGAGCCTGCTTTAAATTTAGGTATGAAATTACTGAAAAATTTCGACCAGGTCTCAACAATAATATTGTCAAATATTAAAGGGGAGGCAGCAGCAGTGGCGATCCGACAAAAATTAAGGGAATTTGATGTTACAGAACATCAAACAGAGCTACCCAGAATTATAGAACAATCTTATGCAGAATTAGGCAAAGATAGTTTGGGTGGGAGACCAGTTAAACCAAAACTATCTGAAAGTCCTGAGAAGGACTCAATTAAACAAACTCCTACATCTTCTAAAAAGAAGTGGGAGTCTACTAAACAAAATTCAAATGAGAAAAGATCTCAATCCCGAGGTAGGTCTCCTCATAAGGAGCCCTCTGAAAGGAGGTACAACCTCAGGAATAGGGATAATTTGAGAAAACCTGATAGGTATCAAGATAATGATACACGTTCCTCTTGTCCCTTTCAGGTCTCATCACAGACTTCGGAAAGAAGAGGACGAACAGAACATAGAGAAGAACGCGTGAAATCGAAAGACGACAAACACGCAACAAAAATTAAAACTAAACCTCAATTCTCCAAAAAGAAAGTAGCAGGTCTAAAAATAAGACATGCCGAGAATACTGAGATCGCAACTCAAGAACGGAGAATGGGCTCAGACAATGCTGGACAGTGCAGCAGAAGTCACAATAGCTCGCCAGAACCTGATGGAACTTCTGGAGATAGTGGACTTGAATGAGTACATTACAGTAGAGACTGTAGACACCAGGGTTAGTACTCCACAAAGGTTATATGAAATAACACTCCGGATGGAGGGAGACAAACCTAGACAGGTTAAAACACTTTTTGGGGAAAAACTATCAAAGGGTTATGACATACTTCTAGCAGAAAAAGACTGGCCACCACAATTTGTCAGGGAGTGCCCACATGGCGAGGACATGATTATGCCTGCCTTCTCCAATCACATACCAATTCACTTAAAATATACATATGCCAGAAAATGGGCAGTGGCCCAGGCTCCAGCATTATATAAAAATCATGTAGGATGGGATGAGGACTCACCTCACCATAAAATAAATCTGAAACATGAACCAACTGCACAGAGGCAGTATCCTATTAAGCAAGAAGCTAAAAAACAGGTCAGGGAGATTTTAAATCAACTTGAATACCAAGGGGTTGTAGAAATAAAAACCTTCTTAGGGGTTCACTGATACATCTGGTCCTTAAGACCAACAAAGAAGAGATTGGCACAGAAGCTGTAATATCAAAAAAACATGTTTTATTAACCTCAGATGAGGGAGATTGCATCTTACGGTACCCGCAGGCCACTGTAGGAGGCATTCTAATGAGTGCAGAGAACAGGGTCCTTATATATGTATTTGTTATATAGTCAGCATAAAATCAAGGGGAGGTCCTAGCACATACAAGCATGCTTATTGACTAATATGGGCATACAAAATTTGCTTGCTCCACAAAGTGGGAGGGGAGACTAAACTGCTTACATGAGTAAGAATAGCTTGACAGTTGTATACTAGGAGCAGGTGCATTCTACCAGCTAGGCCTCTCTGAGCATGTGCAAGACTCTGGAAGAGGGAGAAAGCACATGGCGAGCACATGGCTAACTAAAATGGCTGCCAAGTACAAAATGGCTTTCAGCTCATGCTAACAGCGATTCCTGCAATCTTTAACAGACGATCCTTTTAGCATGAGCTAAAGACATTCCCATGATCTAGTAGAGACATAGAAAATATTTTGCACATTTTCTTCTCATAAATTCATCAATATCCTATGCTAGGTGGGCATTTACATTCTAAACATTTCATTAAGCAGGTATATACAAGGTATAAGCAGGAGTACAAAGTGAACAGAGCATTGGGTCATACAGGTAGCAAGAGAGAATAATGACTATTATCTCAAACAGAAATCTCAATATTTTCCAATCCTAAGCAGAAAGCAAATACCAAAACCATCTAGTCTAATTTTAAGTTTCAGGGCTCTGATGGGGGCTCGTCAAGTCAATTTCAAAATAGCCAACAGCACATACCTAATAAAAACATTTTCAATAGACTTTCTCAGTATTTTATGAGGGCTGAATTATCAATAAATATACTTAAGAAAAGAGTAAAGTAACATGCTCAGATGAACTTTTCTCGTGCAGAATAAACATTACTCTTAAAAAATATTAAAGCAATCAGACATATTATTACAAAAACAATTGTGGCTCCGGGGGACCAGGAGGACCACACAGGGCCATAGGAATTAGGACAAGGAGCCGCAAAGGGCTGCTCCTCCTCAAAAATGGGACGACCAAAGGGGTACATTACTAACAAAAAAAAGAGTCCTTGGGAAAGTTCTAAAACCAACCATCCAGAGGGAGTCTTCTCCCTGTGTCCGTTTGAGCCTCACAGGCAGGCTCTTGTTGTTCCCACGGTGGAGCTGCACAACTCGCAACTCAAGAATCACGGAGAAGAAAAAGTCTTTCTTTCAGGATAGGGCAATCACCCCCCAGGGCAAATACCCTCAATGATCCTATCCAGTGTCTCAGGCAGTGCACCAGTTTTCTTCACTTTAATCTAACAGGCACCAAGGGCATAGCACCTGTACCCTAAACTCAAGTCCTTCCCTAACTCCTGTATTTGCACCTCTGGCGCACTGCTCTTTTGTTGGGGCACAAATTGTACCCAATGTGCTCGGGCATCTCTTGATCAACAAACAAAGGCGTAGACTTGCATTCACTTTGGGACCAGGATTAAGAGGCCTGAAGCAACCCTTGTTTCAAAGGGGGTCACCTCAAGCAAAAGCCTCCTTGCCGTCCTTGTCGTTCTGTGACTCTCTCAGCTGGGCATCAAAAACTGGATCCACACAAAGATTTCTCCATCCTGATTTGTAACCCCGTCTTTCGCCCAAGACAGTGGCAGGGGTACACACTTCACGTCCCAGTGCTTCCGACTTCACTGAGGTCCTAGTTGCCAGCAACGCCTATGCTGGTTCCTTTCACTTTGGCTTCAAGCTGCAGTGGCGCTGACTCCCCAGGCTGGATCTGATGTCCGGGCCCCTCTGGCAATGGTTGTAAGGCAGCAAATATCTATTGGTGGACAGAACAAGAGGTCTTTAGACAAGGCACAGAAATAATCTAACAACAGAGAGGATAGTCTCAGAATACTTCCTTAGTCTTGGGGCGCCACATACATTAGCAAGGCACCCAAGAACCACTTCATCTATCTGAGAGTAGAAAACCCTGGACCTATTGGCAAGTATAAAAGGAACGTTTTGGTGAACTGACAAGAGTAATACATCACCCAATCCCAAGCAGCCAAGGAAGTCTGTGTTCATTTACTAAATTCTGAGGAAAAAAGAAAAACAATACAGACATACTCCAAATACTTACATTGGTGTATTCCTATATTACCAATCTGAAGAACCCTCAAGAAAAAGGAAATGTTCTACACTTTTACTCATAGATTTTACATTACTTGTACAGGACTGCAGACACTTGTAAAATAATTTCTCTTACATGTTATGCTTAGGACCATGCTCTCATGTTATAGGTGCAGCAGGAAAATCTAAGACTGCTAATTTAACAGGGATTCTTATTGCAAAAAGAACTAAACTTCAACATAGTGAGTAAATTTTTCTTCAGCAGAACATGTTATGACAAACAAACTCCTATAAAACAATATTTTCCTTCAAAATGTTTGCTAAGGATCACATGAGCGTCTTTCCTGCATTGTACTTTTCACGATCTGGACTATGCAACATCATTTTCAAAAGGAAAAAAAACCCTATCTCCAGCTCTAATAAGGGCTGTCAGCTTATTTACACAGACTAGCTAATAAAAGACTAGCAATGCCCTTGCAAAACTGTATAGAACATGAGAATAACATAAACAATAATAGTGTTGCCACCTGAGATTTTTGAACAGAAACCCCCACTATACAATTTTCCTTAAAGATCAAATAAGGGAACATCAATCTGTTCTACTCATTCTTTCATACAGGATGGGCAGTAACATAGCTTATGTGTTTCATCTTTTTATTAATTCTAACAATTTTAAAACAGTATTACAGAATAGCCAATTGTAATTGTAAGTAGCATTTATATAGCGCAGCTGTCACCCAACGGGCATCCTGGCGCTGGGATTACCTAAATCACTGTGCAGCTATAAAACTATGAATCATCATGCGCCAATCTCTCAAGGCTATTCTTTTGGAAAGAGCCTGGTTTTTAGCTTTTTTCTAAACTGCAGTTAGTCATCAGTCTGTCTGAGTTCACTTGGTAGTTTATTCCATAGCCTTGCGGCTGTATAGCCAAATGATCTACCTCCTAGTCGGGTTTTCTTGACTCGTGGGGTACATACTAGGTGGGCTGCCAAGGAACGAAGACTTCTAGCTGGGGAGTACCAAGTAAACATTCTCTGTAATGGTTTAGGCCCCATTTTGTGTGCCGCCTTATGAACAATGCAAAGTGCCTTAACTGTCATATGGCCATTTCCTAGACAGCTTTAGACAGACTCAAAAAAAAGTGAGAAAAAGAAGAGAGAAAACATAATTTTGCCTACCCTTAATTTGTAGAGGAGCCTAGCCTCCTTCCCCCATTTTGACAGTAGGAAAACCTGAAACAGGTTTTACTTCTGTCAACACTTTCAACCCCTATTTGTAGCAACTAGGCACAAACAAACTTGTAGGAGATATCTTAGAAAGTGGCTATTCTCTGATTCAGTCTAACACAATGCAAATTGAGTTAACTTTAAACCAATTTCTACAGCAATTGTACTAGATTAACATGAGGGCGCATGAATGCAAACTAAAATCCATTTCCTCCTTATCGTAGCCCCTACACAGTATTCTTTAAACTAAAACCATTATTTTATATAAATGGCAGATCAATGTTCAACTGAGGGTTGTCTTCCTTCGTGGCATAGGACTGCGCAAAACGTGTGTTTGCCAAAAATAGGAAGCAAAGCTTCTCTTTCTCTCTTTGCGCTATCATCTCGTCTTTCAAAAACTTTTCGAAGGTCGAAGTGTCCAAGCAAACATTACCCTTCACCCTGCTAAGTTGCTAAATGCAGAACTCCGACCTTTGACCCGTTCAGCAGCTGCTCATTTTTGCGTGCAAGGCTTGCCATGCGGTTTTGTAATGCAAAGCAACTCTGGAGAATCACAGCGAAAAGCAGTCCTATACTTATTTTCATTTATGTACAGTGGTGTGCAATCTAGTAATGCAGAGGCAGCTGTTTATTTTATACTTGCATATACTTTATGGAAGCCTGAGAGCACGTTAAAACTGCCTTGAGTGGTAGAACTGCTTGTAAAATTGTGAATTTAGCTCAATTTCGACTTTGGTGGTAGGGGCACTTAAAAATGAATATCCTACAATATTTTTGCATAATAGGAACCCCCAGAGTGTTCTCTAGATAGCCCAGGAATGGGAAATCAGAAATGTATAAGATATACCCTTATAAAAATAAGTTTTGTACGGCTGGGTAAAGTGACATTTCACATTTAAGTTCCCTTTTTTTCGGTACAGCACTGCTTAAATTCAACTTTGATGCTAGGAATTCACAGTATGATGATTAGGCTTTATAAAGATGAAAAAACGAATTTAAAGCATTTGTTTTTAACAATATATTTTTTTCCCATATAATAATAATTATTTTTTATCAATAAAACCAACCATTTTGATGATTCCACATTGGAAAAGCAAGCTTCATTCGTAGCCTATCATATTTAAACACATTCATTCATAACCCTAAGCACAGAAGCCTTACTTGAAACAGGAAAAGTCTGCGCCACTTTTTTAAAAGAACAGTTATCATTTAACATCAGAACCATAGATATACTTATAAAAAAGGCATTAAGAAAGGAAATCCCTACTTTCAATTTTGTTCTCTGTTATCCAAAATAATGAAACTGGTGTTTTGAAACTTTTAAAATAATGCAGGCCTGTATACCAGGTTTACACTGACTTAAAATATCGCTGACACAGCAATCCTGTCTGTGGCCGTGAGCAGGAATAGCCATATGCTATTTATGCAGCTGTTGTTTGTCAGCAGGCGTCGAATTTGCACGCCTTTCTCAGGAAAAAACCCCTTTATTATTTGAAATACCCTGACAGAGTTAAATCCCCATTTGCTGTGTCAAACGGTTTCTTTTTAGTTAGTTAGTTTAAACACAGCTGTCGGAAAGCTTTTTTCTCGGGTGCTGAAAGAAAAGCATGTCACAGTCTATTTAAAAACTGAGGCATTTAAATGCAGTCAAATCTATCTTTCTATAATGTGTATTTAGTTCAGCAACGACCAAATTCACTCATATGATGTGCATGCCTATTAATGTCTAATACAATGTATTTAAGGAAAAGGCTGTAACATTGTGTATTTAAGTCTATTGATTACAAAACACACAATTTCGTTTTTTTTTCTCTGTATGAGGCCTATTTTAATCCTATTGAATACGAATTCTAATTTTATGTTTAGCATTGTGGCAAGTTGCACACATGTATAGTGTCTTACTCTGTCAATTTAATAGTAACATGCAGCTGTTTAGCATATGTTACATAATTTATTTCTGGATTTTTATTTAATATGTAAGTAACTAAATGACATTTTGCATAACAGAATAATGACAGCAAAAAAACATAAACAAACTCATTGAGCTCATTCAGACAGTTACAGAAGGACACAACACAGCGCGCTTAAAGCTAGCCATTCTTACACAGAGTACTCACACAAGTATTACCAATGTCAAACCAAAAACCCCACATAGACATTTAAACACACATTTAACCCACAAATCAATACTTAGGACAGCTTACAAAGTGTACGCAAGACCAACCTATTTGTAAATACTAATTGTAAGTCATATTTACAAGAAGAGCTCTCAAAAGTAGCCCAAAAAACTGTTCCATGGTCAAGAAGCCAAAATACACCAAATTCGCCAGTTTTGGCTGGTAGAACACTCAAAAGTGCTCTGCATATCACCACTTATGAATGTTACTAAGTGCGCAGATCCGGATCCGTTTTATGTACATATTTAGTTCCATGGGGTACTTAGTCACCAAGGAAGAAATATCTTTTTACTATACCTAAACCTATTTAGGTATCCCCTCTGAGGGGAGTCAACTAAGTACTTCCTAAATCCATATCGGTACCTCCAAGACAGCAACACTTTCAACAAAGTGTGCTGGTAACAGGCATGTCAAAAATATTATAGCATATATAATATTATACTCCAAGTGACACTTAACACAATCTGTGTCGTTCAAATTTTCAAAATTAGAGAAAAATCTCCTCATTACCTGCCTATATGAATTGCAATGCATATATAATTACAAAACAAATTCCAAAATTGGCCAATCATACAAACAAAGCCACAGTAAGTGTTACTAAAACTACCTTACCAATCAAAGGCATCAAACCAACAGCAAGTGCCGCAAAACGGCTCTTACCAATCAAATGGTGTCCAGGTTCCAACTGCCAAGTTCTGAGTGACCTAACGGTCGTTTTAAAATACTCACGCCAAAGAAGTTCTCAGTCGGGAGCGGCAAACACTTGGAGGATCAGATCAGGAAGACCAGAAATATACTGGGCTGGAAGACAAAACAATCTCCGTGCGCAGGGTACCTCCTCAGTAGATTCCTGTCCTGTACTCCTCAGTAGATTCCTGTCTCCCTTCAAGACCACTCCCTTGGATAGCCGCTGCACCGATGAGTCCCACTTTCGGGCGCCATTTGTAGAAATAAAAACCTTCTTAGGGGTTCACTGATACATCTGGTCCTTAAGACCAACAAAGAAGAGATTGGCACAAAAGCTGTAATATCAAAAAAACATGTTTTATTAACCTCAGATGAGGGAGATTGCATCTTACGGTACCCGCAGGCCACTGTAGGAGGCATTCTAATGAGTGCAGAGAACAGGGTCCTTATATATGTATTTGTTATATAGTCAGCATAAAATCAAGGGGAGGTCCTAGCACATACAAGCATGCTTATTGACTAATATGGGCATACAAAATTTGCTTGCTCCACAAAGTGGGAGGGGAGACTAAACTGCTTACATGAGTAAGAATAGCTTGACAGTTGTATACTAGGAGCAGGTGCATTCTACCAGCTAGGCCTCTCTGAGCATGTGCAAGACTCTGGAAGAGGGAGAAAGCACATGGCGAGCACATGGCTAACTAAAATGGCTGCCAAGTACAAAATGGCTTTCAGCTCATGCTAACAGCGATTCCTGCAATCTTTAACAGGGTGATTGAAACATGCACCTCCTCCATGAACAATCCTTTGTTTCCTGTCTCCAAACCAGACAATACATATCGTCTAGTTTTGGACTACAGACATTTAAACACTTGTTCTAAAACTTTTGCAGTGCAAAATGTACACAGCACAGCATTAATGAATAACATTGTGCGTAAAAAATACAAAACAACATTAGACATCTCAAACGGTTTCTTTTGTCAAAACATAGCACCGGAAAGTAGGTACTTAACGGCATTCTCCATAATGGGGACCCAGCGTCACTTTTGTCGACTCCCAGGTTTATTCTCATCGAGAGTAACGGAGTTACTACAAATTTATGACAACGAGGCATTGTCCTATGTCGATGACATCTATCTGACGGATGATGACTTGGAAAGACACTTGAACAGGGTGAGCACCATTATACTGGGATTCGCCTCTGAGGGCTACAAGTTCAACTTTAAAAAGTCCCGAATTGCCCATCTCAATGTCCTATTTTTAGGATATGAGCTTTCAAGTGAAGGCAAGAGCTTGGCAGCTAACTTTCTAGAGAAATGTGCGCTGCTCCAACCTCCAAAAACGCTAAAAAACTTACAATCAATACTGGGATTCCTACATTTTGGAAGAACATACATTCTAAACTACGCAGAAAGGGTTAAACCTCTCTACGCATTAATCAAACCTGATTTCACAATTAAAAACTGGACACAGGAACACACAGAAATTTTGCGTTCACTCCAAGCTAACATGTTAGCAACAAATCACTTACAAACACGCGTAAGTCAAAGAAATTTGGTGATTCGAATAATTTCGGGTCAATGTGGATTCACTTACTTAACCTTTAATGAGGGTGAGAAAGTACCAATTGCATACAAATCACATTTGTATACACAAGCGGAAATGCGCTTCAGTTCAACTGAAAAAATTCTAACAGCAGTTCAAACAGCTGTAGCAAAAGAAAGAGCCTTAGCCCAAGGGAAACGCATAATTGTCGTTACCCCAGTACCGGCTTTAGAAGCGGTTACAAAAGCGAGCATTCCAAATGCTAAAGCTTTACATCCGAGATGGATACAGTGGGTTAATTCTCTTGCTGCAACTGATGTTGAATATGTTTTTGATCCAGATTTAAAAACACAGGCATTTCTCCAATATGAACAAGAATGTCCTCTGCCCACTGAGATTCTGCCTCTCGATCAGTATGAATTCGTAATTTACACTGACGGATCCGCACAGCCCGCAACAGGGAGTAAGCAAGCTTACAGTGCAGCGTGTGCTATCGTTAAAGGTCGCATGCGAAATGGCATCTTCAGACCTATGGTCACAAAAACTCAGTCACTAGGTGATTGTACAGCTCAGCGAGCTGAACTACAAGCATTCAAACTGGCACTTGAGAGTACGGATCGAGAATTCCTCACACTGATAGTGTGCGATTCCTATTACTGTGTTCAGTCGTAAAATGATTATATACGAACCTGGCTTGAAAATGGTTTTAAAGATGCGAAAGGTGGCACAATAAAGCACAAACTGCTTTGGGAACAAGTAGTTCAGTTGAAAAACGAACTACCAAAGGCTCACGTGATTCACACACTGAGTCATCAGCGTGATGGCGTTCACGTTGCAGGGAATTCATTGGCTGACGAAGCCGCGAAGGGGGCTGTTCAGACGGCTTCCGTAGCTGCGATCACTCGTTCGAAAACAAAAATAGACGGTGAGATAATGTTAGCTGTCAATGCTTCGAGCAAAGGCAGCAGTGCAGCGTTACCAAAAAAGTTTCCACTCAAGTACTCTTATGTAATTGATGCGAATAACGTTCCTTTTGCTCGAATCCCTGGAGTGGGGGATAGGGTAATTCCAAACATGGAACGAAGAGCAGCCTTGATTTATGAAACACATTTGGGGGAGGGTCTGTCACATCAAGGGATCTCAAAAACAATTTTGACATTAAAAGAGATGTACTGGTGGCCTGGAATGAATACACACATTCACATATTCATCAACAACTGCTTAGACTGTAAATTACAGCGAGAAAGCAACCAGACACCATGCAGCAAATGCGGCAGCCCAGTGCAGACACCACTGTTAGACAGCATTAGGCTATCTAATCGCCAGCGTCCTACTGGACAAAGGCATTCCCGCAAATACTGAATCTAGGTTCCTATGGTTATGGCCTCAGCGCTCGGCTGACGCTCGAACTGTTATAAAAGATTTGCGAGTCTTTATCGGCACATACGCAATAGGCACGTTTCATTCTGACCAGGGTCCTGCGTTTAGCTCTAGGGCTTACAAGGAGGCCATGGCCAGTCTGGGCGTTGCATTGCGGTACTCCTCTCCATTCCATCCTGAGGGAAATTCTGTTGTGGAAAGGAAAAACCGGGACATAAAGCAGTCTATAACAGCTAGGTTATTAGGCTCGGGTGATGGGTGGGTCAAACACCTCATTAGCGTTCAGTGCGCTCTCAATAATTTGCCAAGAAGTTCTCTAGGGGGGGTCACTCCATATGAGGTCCTATTTGGGACAAGAATGTGGGTTCCAGACTTAGAACACGTAGGCACAGTGGTGGACATGAAACCATTTGATATCAAAGATCGTTTGGCTGTTTTACAGGATCTTAACAAATTAAGAACGAAACAAAGCAACGTATCCCTACAGCCAACCACCACTGGGGAAAAATCGGCGGTCCCAGCAAGGCCTGTCTAGATTCCAAAAGTTGGGGATATAGTCAGAGAAAAAATAGCGGACAAGAAGGAATTTGGACCTTCTTACAGACAACCGGTACCTGTTCTAGCTGTTCAAGGAACAAGGACAGTACTTCTGCCGCCCTTGCTGGAAGAAAGGAGAAAAGATTTGTGTCAATCGACCTGATCAAACCACAGTATGTGGCCAATACTAAGCAGTAGGCCTCGTGGACTCCGACCTAGTAGCAGACGCACTCCTCTCGCTACTATTCAAGAGGTTCAGACTGAAAGACTGATCACGATCGAGAATTCAGCTGTAACAAATGAAGGACTAAGCAACCAAGCTATGGAACTCATCCCTCTTGACAACCAAATAACAGTTCGTCCAAATACACCTGTCTACACCAACGTGACACTTGAAGAACTGGTTCCTGTGATTTCAACGAATCCTGATGCAATTCAAACAATTGACAGAACTGCTTCTGGCTATTTCATTGACTTTGATACGTTCTCAGAAGATCCAAGCAAACCTGAAACGACGCCAGCATCATCAAAATTCAAGCAGCAAGTACAAGACTTTATTCACTTTCTGAAAAAGACTTATCTGGTTTCTCCATGGATTGAACTCTGGATTACATCTGGACTTTTTGTTTTCCTGCTCTGGCTAGCTTTGGTAACAACTGTAAGCGTGCTTGTAGGTGGCAGATACATCCATGTGAACATTGAAGGAAAATACGTAAATGTACTTTTGAAACCACATAAATCTTCCCATCGTGAAGCAAGAGACTTGTCATCAGTGAACATCACAGCTGTTCCTATACAGGATGGTATAGTGTGGGACAAAACAGATTATGAAATCTTCGGTCCAAGTGAACAATTGAACATTCCACATTTATTTAAAATTTCACTAAGTGATTTAATTACGTCCAGTACCTATTCAGATGATTGGGACTTAGAGACTGTTCAAGATATAATGTTTGATCTAGAAAAATCTGCTGCATTTTCTAAAAAAGAATTTTTAGAGGGTTCATCTGGTTACGAAGAATTATATTGTTATAACCACTTTGGTCATCATTATTTGCACAAAACTGCATATCCAAGAAATGTGTTTATGTTTAATCAATGGGAACACTGTCCTACACCACCACAAGGTAGTTCGAAAACTTTTGCTAGTAAATTTCCATATTTTTCAGGTTATAATACATCTGATCCAGAAACGTTTTACTATAAAAATGTAAACAAAATAGGACTGAAAATTATGTTAACAAATACCAAACAGATTTACTCTGAAGCATTTATTGCCCAACTGTCTACACAGGGTTTCGACTTATGGAAAGACACTATTGAGACAAAAACTGTCTGGGGTAGTAAAGATTGGCAAGTACAGGGTATAGAAGCTTTATTTAGAGCCTGTATTATCCCTGAACAAATAATGTTTTTGAATGACACCGTCCAACAGACATCTTGCCTTGGATTAGCCAAGATCAAAGAGATGAAAACACCTTCTGTGCCAACACCTGCCAGTGATAATAATACAAAGGCAGTGGTGACAGTTGACAATATACTACAACTCAACAGAACTCATCCAAATTGGAAGAAATGGTTGATCTGGCCCACAGACACAAACAACTGTCAGGAAAGGTTCTTGAACAAAACTCAGGGCTTTACTATTCATAGGCCAGACTCAAGATATGTCCAAAGACAGCATCCGGGGGTAGTAACAACATACAGTGTAGGAAAATTATGCCTCGATTGGCTGCATAAATCTACACTACAGGATGTGAAGCAACACTTAACCTTACTTGCACACGACGCAGATCTTAGGGAATTCTTGCTTGGACCAAGAAAACCGCGTCAAAAACGTTTCATATATGCCGGCATCTATGCTGCTTATAACGAAGCATGGAAAGTGTCACAGATAGAGGCTGCAGAACGAATACGTGAACTTGATCGTATTAATTTAGAGAAAACACTCTCTGTGGTCGACAATGGGTTAACAACTTTGTCCTCCAGAATTTATTCATTGGATGGCATTGTATCCTCTGCTATCGACATTCTAGAACAAGATTTGGCTATGTTACAACAAGGTCAATCTCAATTACGTTCTATTGTGTTATTGACATGGACGCTGCAATCTTTGCGAGCGGGCTATGTGCCTTGGCGTTTCATCAACAAGTCGTCTCTGTTTGCAGAATACAATCTCACTGATAAACAGATCGAATTGGCACAAAGAGGAGCAAGGTATACAGTGCTGAGCATTGAAAAAATGGAGAAGTTACCATTTACAGTGGCAGAAAAACCAGCTACAGAATGGGTTATTCATGGCAAAATAACGTTGCCTGTGACAACTTTTCAGTTTCAGTATTGTCTCAGACAGATGCAAGCAGGCAAATATGAAAGGTTGGGTAAGGATTACATTAAGATATCTTGGAAGTTACCATATACACATAGATGTTGGAGTGGGGATCGTGAAGTGTTTCTTAGCGGTACTAACTGTAAACATGCACTGACCGGTTCACTCATATGTCAGGACATTATTTTGCACGGAGCTTGTAATGGTTCTGTGGCAAACCTGTCTTGCCATCAGCACGGTTCACCAGCTGCTGTGATTAATCCAACGTTTGGACAACTTTCGAATGGGAGTTACCTCATGTTGAATGATCAGAGCTGCTGTGGAATGTTGCCAGGCATCCCATATCTAGTAACGGTCAACTCCAGGGTCACTTGCTGAATGCAAGTATTGTTTCCCCAATAGACACAGTCAGGAGTCGCCTTTATGGCCTTCGCTGAACGTCTCTTTTATAAGATTTGATACTTTAAGCAGAATGAAAGCCTTGCTTTTACAGCAAACAGTGCCTTTGACCTCGGCCAAAGAAACCTATGATCTACAAGTTGCAAGGACTTCGGCTGAGATACAGACTTTAATACGTACAAACTGCCCTATACATTTCGTAGAAATGATATCACGTATCTTTAACATGTCAGATACAACAGGAATTGTACATGTATTTAAGAGCATTTGCACCGGTCTCTTAGCACCGTTCCAGGCAATACTTGGAATCATCCCGAACTTTGCACATTCGGTGTTTGGTGGCATACCATTAATTCTAGCACTTGTTGCGGGAATTTTATTCATCTGTCTGCTATTGCGCTATGGCCAGCCTCTTCGCCGAAATCACTCCGAGCGAAATGGAGAAAGCTCTCCTTGAAAGAAAGTGCCGTGAGCGAATAGTACAGCTACTAGGCATGACTCGTCTACGGGACCTTAATACCACGTGGTTCCTGTCATTCCGACCAATCTGGCAAGATTGCATCTTACCTGTTTTACGATGCCTGCTATGCGGTGAAGAATGCGTGTTGGACGCTTGTCTAACATATCCATCAGCTGCGCCAAAGGATGTCGATGCTTTGCTGGACCCGATAACGGCCCATGCTCTGTGTTGTCCCCAGAGGCTTCCAATACTGATGTCAGCATTCATTGAGATCTCACAGTCGCCTCCTGCTGCTGCTGAGGTACGAGAAACAACTTCAGGCACACAGGTAACAACGAACGCGAACATTGCTGAGAGGGATGTTTCCCATCTTTGTGCGGTCAATCTTATACACGAGGTGTTCCAGCTTACACCAACGACAGTGGAAGATGTTTTGTCTATTGAAATAGATGATCTAATGTTTACACCAGACCCGTGAACTGACTCTGATTCGGCATACTGTGTTCCAGTGCAACAAGCAACAATTTGGCCTTCATTTTTCAAAACCTTGGAACATTACCAAAATTTGAACTTTTTTCCCATTTTTTCGAACGAAAATGGCACTTCAATCTGCTTAATGTAGAACTAGCCTTATAATACAGACTTGGCAGTAATTCCAGGGACACTTAGTCATCTTGTGTGTCTAACTCAGTTCATTTAAGTTTCATGACAGGAATTGACTTTTGATTTTGAACAAACTTATCGATCAATTTAGTCATATGTAAATATTGCTTTTATATTATTGTCTGCATTTATTTCACACTTTATGTAGAAAATGAAAAGCACTGCTTCATGATGTACAGCAACCTTTGCATTTTTAATATGTCTTTTAAAGCTTTTTTAGGATATGTTTTATTATGCGGTACTCCATTTTAATGTTTAGCATTTTAAATGTTTAGCATTTTAGTATTGTTGTATACACAAAGGAGGAGTGGGTGTTGTATACTTCATAGGGTGTCCATAAACGGGCTTTCTAGAATCATGACCATATATAGGCACAATCCAACCTGCCCTTATATAGGCATAAAATCCCAGACCTTATTTAGGCATAAACCATACATACCAAATACAGGCATGGCTTCCGACATCCGTCCACCCTAGCGTCTCAACGAGTCCATGAAAAAACAGACCCTCAGGCTGCGGGAGTTTCCCTTGCCCAGGACTATTGATTTCTTCAAGGACTCATACATTATGCATGAACCTCTATTCCTTAAGGGATTCATTCATGACGTCTTTCGCTACCCAACTCACGTCAATGCTAACATTTTCAGGTATAAATATACCTTCCCAAACCCCTGTAAATCAGAGGAGACCTCGACTTCAGAGGAGCCCGATTCCCGGCCAGACGCACTGAGAAGACACTGTCATTCCTGCATGCAGAGAGTCCAGCTTCCAGTGATCTAACTTCCCTTGCGGGGTGTTGGAGTTCGAGTCCGGATAGAGATTCCTATCTCTCTCATTCTTCAGGTATGGAGCAGACTAGAACCTAGAGGGACTCTTGGCATACTAGACTCTTGGCATACTAGACTCTTGGCATACTAGACTCTTGGCATACTAGACTCTTGGCATACTAGGCGTAACTTACTCTTAGTATACTCTAGTCAGGAATACAGCACCTACTTCTACTTCTCCCTACACCTAGGACAGGTTAGGTACACTGGGTAGAACTAGGCTAGAAACGCATCATATGAGTACTCGCATTTTTAGGCTGGGTCATTTTATGTAAATTCATATATGCTGAAAAGATAATGCTAACGCAGTATTATTTATTTCTACTGCTCACTCTGTACATTATTTATCTCGCATACTGTCTTGTGATCGTAACAGCACATCTAACTTACAACAGAAACAAGACTGTTCAATAAATCTTTTATTGAAACGCCCGTCTGTTATTTCTGTGTAACTTTGAGAATAACTGAACCATGCACAACTGAGCTGAGTGAAATAATTATCTATTGTTTCTACGACTCTGGGACACGTCCTGATTCTGTAAGGGAAACACAGTGGTCATGTTTTGCGGCTGCCAGAAACTAATCCCTTCTTGTCGTCAAGAAGTTTCTAGTGGCCTCTGAGCTAGCTGGCACAAGTAATTAAGTTTAATATACTCGATAGGGACATACCGACCTTAGTCCTATGTCAAACCTATAGGATATATTATTCCAATGCGCAGAGCCTATAAGGGAAATAGGAGCTACACTACACCTTGGGACCATCTGTTTTTCTAAATAATCCTGGAGGGAGATTGCCTCCCACCATTTTGATGTTTCTGCTTTCTTCAGCTTTTCCAATTTCTTCAGCTTGTCATGTAGTGTTGTGTCTTTTACCACTAGTTCCTTGTTAGTTTGGCCTTTGTTGGGAGCTCTTGCGAATAGGCTGAAGGCAGCTGCTCTTCTTTCTGACTCTTCCTCCATTTTATTTAAAGTTTCTTATGCGCTTAAGGAGATATCTTGAACAGCGCTGCTGTCTGGTTGTGCTATGTGAAACTGAACCCCCTTCCCCTTTCGTATGGGAAGTTACTGCTGTCGTGAAAGATAATTATACAATAGCGTGTCACCACTCTGGCACGTTCTCAATTGCTGTAATGTACTGTTTTATGTTAACTCAGTGGCTCAGCTTCGTCCCTCCTAGCCCCTGCTGATTAAATCCAGTATAGCATAAAGTATACGGTATGCAGCTTGGAGGTCAGGTTTCCTTCACTGTATAAACCGGGAGGGTGGATCGAGTCCTGTAAAGATCTCTATCATATTACAGTGCTCCTATCATTGTGACTTGCAGCCCCCATTTGGAGATCACCATTCCCCGGAGACCGCCGTCCAGAGATGTATGGCAGTCAGACTGGTTCAGACTGGTGTCGGGAGAGGTCGCACGCGTCCTCCGACCCGTTAAACTTCTTCCAAACCTCCCACCCTCCCCGATCACAACCTCCTTACCTCTGAGACGCGGTGTAAGTTTCCCGTTGCTTGTTGTTCACTTAACGCACTCCACAGGCAATCCGCTTGTGTGCTGGATGTGGGTACGTTTTCTTCTGCCGCCTGTCTTCACTGGAATCACGTTGCTTGTTGTTAGTTAAATGAATCCCACAGGTAATCTGCTTCTGTGCTTAGTACGGGTGCGTTTTTTACTCCGCTGCTTGTCTTGGCTTGGATCACGCTACTTGGTGCTTTTTCAGCAGTTTACACGGGCAATCTGCTTACATGCTGAATGCGGGTATGTTTGTCTCTTCTCCACTGTCTGTCTTCACACGGATCACTCTCGTAAACTCTTTAACTACAGCAATTTAGGACACGATGTCAGTCCTTATTATTTCCGTCCTCTGACCGGCAAGTCTAGGGCATCCATTATTATAATCCACACGGCTTGCTTCTACTGCCCTTCTCTCACCCGCGGTAGTTGGAGCGTCATGCCGGCGATGCCCACCGAACTTCAAATGTCAATTATTTAACCAAATAGGCGCTCACTCAGGGTAAAGTTTCACCAGCTAAGATTTTATTACACCAGGTTACGCGTTTCGGAGACCCTTGTCCCCTTGCTCACACGCTGGTTTGAAAAAACAACCACATATTTACATGTTCCGGTATAGACATGAAAGTAGGACTACACGTGCTTCACTCATGGATTGCTGAGTTAATGTAGCGGCCATTTTGTAATGGTATATTACAATTATAAAACACAGTGTTAGCATGGCACAATTCATATATATATAACCTACTGGCGGTCACCAGTAGGTAGTTATAGTTAGGACCTAGTTTCCATAGGTAAAGCATTTTTTGATTTGCCAATATCTTTGGCGTCGTTTGACGAATCTTCGCAAAAGTTTCAAAACTAATGGCCCGCTCCGGTCAGCTCCTGTCTTGAAAGTTTTGGGGTGATTTGTCAAGCGGGGGCCGAGAAAAAAGGGGGGTCCCAAAACGCATTTTCTCCATGTTAATTTCCATAGGAACCTTTGTTGCGGCTACAGCCCGAACTGCTGATCGGAATTACACCAAATTTGGCAGAGAGGTAGCTCTGGGTCCAGAGTGCACTCTTTGCTTTAAATGGTGTAAATCCGTTCAGCAGTTCCTGAGAAATTTAAAAATAAAAAATATCAATATCTGAGCACCGAGGAGGATTCGCGAACCCTCCCGAGCACGAGCTTCATTCTGATTGGCTGCCAACACTCCAAACTAGAATGTGTTGTCAGCCATCTGTGACTCACTGAGTCACAAGAAAAAGGTAAAAAAAAGTTTAAAGAACAAGAAAAGGGGGCAGGGTAGAAACACCCTTACCCCCTAGGCCTGCTCAGGGGGTCCCAGAAGGACCCCGAGGGCCAAAAAAAGCATATTATTTTTTAAATAGGCCGAATTTGCGCTGGGTGTGCGAATCTGGCCTAAATTCTTTTTAAAAAACGAAGCGCGGACTCCCGCGCTTCGTTTTCTATAAGCCCCCGGGAGGGCCAGGTCCCGAAGGTAAGTAAACCGATGAAGGGGATATTATCTTACACCAGGGACTTTGATCCAGTAGCTAGCGATAAAAATCTTTATTCCTAAATGCATCATAGGAATGGACAGAATACGGCACGTAACAGCTCAGACGTGATTATGTGTTTACCACCACCATGAGATACATAAATTGCCTGTTATGTGGAAAAAAATATATTCTCACTGAATATAAATAAATAAATATGTCTGTTCTGTGTGTTTCTAATGCACAGTGTTTTGATGTTCCGCCCAGGCAGTGCCCATAAATCAACGCGCCCTCTCACTGACATGGTAAAAGCCCCAGAAGCGGGAAGGGGGGCATGTGCCAGTCACTCAACGGGCACTGGGGCAGGAGAGCCATCGTTAGAACAGTCTGACGGTGGGCAGCATCCGCATTGGGCATTGCACCCGAGGCATTGAGCTAGTTCCAAATATTCGTTTTTGCTAAGCCTACGTTCCCCTTGTTATTACACCGCAGAAACACGTAGCCTATTGTTAGCTTATTTGGGTAATTGAAGTCCCTCGCCAGGCTAGTGGGGCATTCAATCCTTACGTCTCAGTAAAGGTGCGAAGAACCTGGTCATTTTAAAAGGCTTCTACAGATCAGATGGCACCGCCTGCTGCAGCAGTGAACTAGGAGCTACCTCCCCGCCAGCACAGAAAGGAGAGCCAGGTGCTGGTGCAGCAGAAGCCCCGTGCCTAGCTGTGTGTCTGGTGGGGAGCAGCCGAGCATCGGGGTCGCAACAAGACCACCGACCTCGCCACAGCCTTTAGAAATGACAGGGCAGTGCCCAAAACCTAAGAAAAGGGGAAATCCTGATTTAAATAATAATGAACACGCACTATTTACTCTCCTTCTGTTATTAGAATACACTGTACAGCTCCCCAAAACCCGGATAGGTGAGTTTGCGCTATAAAAAGTAAATGGAAATGTAAATACAATACCATGGTCCTGCTGGGTGGCAGTTGAAGCTGGACGTGACGCGCTGGTGGCAGTCCAAATAAGTGCGTCCTGTATGATGAGGGGTTGGTTTGCTCTTGCTGCCTCAGTAGTGATCTTCAAAGTGTTGCCCCCCTCTCCGCCCCCCACCCCTGATTACCCCACCTGAATGCTCCCCTTTCCCAGGGTGCAGTCGTCTTTTGCATTTCAACAACTCTTCATGGGTACTATACGCTATATAAATACAATCGCAATACAGTACAATGCGGCACCCCGCTTCCCGAATCCCGCGTAGTACTGCCAGGCATAGCGAGGCGAGGGGTGAAGTTTGGTCAGCACCGTGGCCCCTCAGGCTGGTAGGCTGCATTATTGAACAGCACGCGTGTCACTGTGGTGGCATCGACGACACACCAGCCAATAGAGGAAGGGGATTTAAGACCCAGGTGATGTGCCCCTCTGGGCTCCAAAGATGCAGGTGAAAAGAGGTCCTTGAAGTGACTGATGTGAAATACATGCAAGGCCAAAGAAAGTTCTTTATGTGTTCTTAAGGCCAGAGTGGGGAACCGTAACCAGAGCTGGCAAGAAAGCGCGAACCAACCTATCCCTTTATTCATCCATCTAGCCATCCATTCCTTCTCTCTCCCTCCTTCTCTCTTCTCCCTCTCTGATCCTTTCTCTCTCTCCTCCTCTCTTCTCCCTCTCTAATTCTCTCTTCTCCCTCTCTGATCCATTCTCTCTCTCCTTCTCTGTCTCTGATCCATTCTCTCTCTCTCTCCTTCTCTCTTCTCCCTCTCTTATCCATTCACTCTCTCTTTTCTCTCTTCTCCCTCTCTGATCTCTTCTTTCTCTCTCCTTCTCTCTTCTTCCTCTCTGATACCTTCTCTCTCTCTCCTTCTCTCTTCTCCCTCTCTAATTCTCTCTTCTCCCTCTCTGATCCATTCTCTCTCTCCTTCTCTGTCTCTGATCCATTCTCTCTCTCTCTCCTTCTCTCTTCTCCCTCTCTTATCCATTCACTCTCTCTTTTCTCTCTTCTCCCTCTCTGATCTCTTCTTTCTCTCTCCTTCTCTCTTCTTCCTCTCTGATACCTTCTCTCTCTCTCTCTCCATCTCTCTTCTCCCTCTCTGATCCATTTTCTCTCTTATTTCCTCTCTTCTCCCTCTCTGATCCCTTCGCTCTCTCTCTCATTCTCTCTCCTCCATCTCTGATCTATTCTCTCTCTCTCATTCTCTCTTCTCCCTCTCTTACCCATTCACTCTCTCTTCTTCACTCTTCTCTCTCTCTCTCATTCTCTCTTCTCCCTCTCTGATCCATTCACTCTCTCCTCTCTTCTCCCTCTCTGATCCATTCTCTCTCTCATTCTCTCTTCTCCCTCTCTGATTCATTCTCTCTCTCTCCTTCCCTCTCTTCCCTCTCTGATCCACTCTCTCTCTCCGTCTCTCTTCTCCCTCTCTGATCCCTTTCTCTCTTATTTCCTCTCTTCTCCCTCTCTTCACCCTCTCTGAGCCCTTCTCTCTCTCATTTTCTCTCCTCCCTCTCTGATCTATTCTCTCTCTCTCATTCTCTCTTCTCCTCTCTGATACATTCTCTCTCTCTCTCCCCTCTCTGATCCATTCTCTCTCTCTCCTTCTCTCTTCTCCCTCACTGATCCACTCTCTCGCTCATTCTCTCTTCTCCTTCTCTGATTGTTTCTCACTATTCTCCCTCTCTGATCCATTCTCTCTCACTCCTTCTCTCTTCTCCCTCTCTGATCCATTCTCTCTCTCTCTTCTCTCTTCTCCCTCCTGATCCACTCTTTCTCTCTTTCTATTTTCTCCTACTTTGATCTATTCACATGCTTCTTCTCTCGCTCCTTCTCTCTTCTTCCTCTCTGATCCATTCCCACTCACTCTCTTCTCTCTCTCAGATCCCTTCTCTCTCTCTCTCATTCTCTCTTCTCCCTCTCTGGTCCATTCTCTCTCTCTCCTCTCTTCTCCCTCTCTGATCCATTCTCTCTTTCTCTCCTTCTCTCTTCTTCCTCTCTGACCCACTCTCTCTCATTCTCTCTTCTCCCTCTCTGATCCACTCTCTCTCTCTGTCTCTCTTCTTCCTCTCTGATCCATTCTCTCTCACTCATTCACTCTTCTCCCTCTCTGATCCATTCTCTCTCTCTCTCCTTCTCTCTTCTTCCTCTCTGATCCATTCTCTCTCTCTCTTCTCCCTCTCTGATCCATTCTCCCTCTCTCTCTTTCTCTCTCTCTCACTCTCTCTCTCTCTATCTCTCTCTCCTTCTCTCTTCTCCCTCTCTGATCCATTCTCCCTCTCATTCTCTCTTCTCCATTTCTGATCTATTATCTCTCTGCTTCTCTCTTCTCACTCTTTGATCCATTCTCTCTCTCTCTCCATCTCTCTTCTCCCTCTCTGATTGCTTCTCTCTCTCATTCTCTCTCCCCTCTCTGATCCATTATCTCTCTCTCCTTCTCTCTTCTCCCTCACTGATCCATTCTCTCTCTCTCCTTCTCTCTTCTCCCTCTCTGATCCCTTCTCGCTCTCATTCTCTCTTCTCCCTCTCTGATCCATTCTCTCTCTCTTTCTCTCTTCTCCCTCTCTGATCCATTCTCTCTTTCTCTCCTTCTCTCTTCTCCCTCTCTGATCCACTCTCTCTCATTCTCTCTTCTCCCTCTCTGATCCACTCTATCTCTCAATCTCTCTTCTCCCTCTCTGATCCATTCTCTCTCACTCATTCTCTCTTCTCCCTCTCTGATCCATTCTCTCTCTCTCTCTTCTCCCTCTCTGATCCATTCTCTCTCTCTCTCCCACACTTATACAATACAGTAACACAACTAGTATATAAATAGTGTTATTATATCTATGCCCCTTCTGATCGAAGTAGCAGACCTGGTATTTACATATTTATAATAGCTGTGCCTCTCGTCATCACAGTAACACAAATAGTTTATAAAAAGTGTTATAATATCAGTGCGGCATCTTACAGCATTTATAGACTTAGTATATAAATAGTTATTATAAATGTGCCTCTGCCTATCGCAGCAGCACACCTCGTATATAAATAGTGTTATTATGGCTGTGCCGCTTCTTATGAAAGTAATACACCTAGTATATAGTGTTATTATATCTCTGCCATGCTTGGCACAGTAACACACATAGTCTCTCTCTCTCTCTCTCTCTCTCTCTCTCTCTCTATATATATATATATATATATATATATATATATATATATATATATATATATATATATATATATATACCAAACTCTTCAGCGCTCCTTCTGAATCACCGGAGACCCGTGGAGAGTGGCGCGTGTGTCGGCGGAGCACACCGACGTCAATATCAAATATCAAAACTTCGTGTAGACGCGCTCTCAGAGAGGACAGACACTGTGTTACTGCATCACCGCTGTTTATTCACAACGCGTTTCGCCTGACAACAGGCTTGATCACGTGAAAACGGAAAACATGTCGGCACATTAAATGGACAGAGCAATGAACATAGAAGAGGCACACTGGTGTTAGAACGCGGCAGACATCTTGTGTTAGTAAAGAGGCCGCAAGGTAAAGAAAATGAACAGAATAATGAACATAGAAGAGGCACACTGGTGTCAAAATGCGGCAGACATCTTGTGTTAATACAGAGGCCGCAAAGTAAAATAATTCATGAATACAAGCACGTAAGCCTGTGAACATACCTACTCAAAAGTGTAGCAATCAATCAGAGCTCATAATAGCTGAACATTACAGTTAATGTTGATGTAGTGCCCTCTTAATGTTGGTGCCAATTATGTCAAACCGCACTCATAGTGATGTTGCACATTGTTATGTTGTTCGTCATCACAACAGCAGGTATGATCATCAATTTATACAATATATTAAACATAATAAACAAATCACCTCCGCATGTAAGACAATAAAATGGTCAGTCACACTGCAAATGGCCCGAAGCCAGTACTGGCAAGTGCCTATTAATCAATCCCATGTGGGTCACAGGGTAAAGAGGGCAAACTGGAGGAAAACACCATGAAAAAATACTCAATGTTCAAAATCCCAATGAAAATAGGTTCAGATACTCTCACCACAATTGCCGACAGGAATCCAAGTGCTTCAGTGCCATAAAGAAGGGAGAAAGGGTAGGTGGCCCGTGCAAGTGAATATTGGTGAATGAGCCCCTTCCTTTCCTCCTAAACATGATGAGGAGAAATTGCAAAGGTACGAAAACTTAAAAAAACAGAAGTTACCAAATGGTGGGAGGCTACATCTCTACAGAACTATGTAGATCAAGAAATGGTGCCTAGAGGGCTAAGAATATTCACCACTCCCACATATGAGAAACCAAATCCACTGATGCTGGAAGAATGGGCAACTAATTCAGCGCAAAGCTCAAGGAGGATGCTAGAAATCCTCATTAAGTATGCCTGGCTGGACAGAGATGTCATTTTGGATGAAATCAAAGAGTTATTGGATGATCTCAAGAAGAACATGGAGACAGATGCACTTGACAAATCCCTGACCAACATTAAGGAGAGAATCAATAAACATGAGGAAGACATCAAATTGCGCAAACAACGGAAATTAAATCGTGATTATATGGATTACGAAAGTGGTAGAATCCTGACATTTAGCCATAAATATGATCATCTCTATCAATCTGGACCCTCTGAATGCGAAGAACTCAACACCATTAAGGACACCACAAGAACTGAATCATCTGTCACAAGCGGGAGTGGGAGTGAATCTGACATCTCAGTGCAGAGTGAAACACCTGTGGTCACAGGAAGGAAGCAGGTGACTTTTTAGACGAATATCGGACACTAAGGACAGGACGCCTAACGACGAGGGAAACACCGACACCGAAGACAAGAGGGTCAAGGGAACGTGGAAGGGGCAGAGGAAGAGGACACGGAGAAACCGTCGGGCAAGAATTAGACAACGATGGCAAAAAGGCAGGGGACGAGGCGCAATGGGAAGCAAGACACGCGCCAGAAGAGCCTACTAATGGATGAAACAACGGTGAACAAAACCATTATTAATCTATCAGGCGTGATATCAGTGCCACGGAGAAGAGAACCCTTTGCCTTGGCCTTTCCTTTTGTCCCTCTCACCCCTCTAACTACACAGATGTCAGGATTGATCTGTTTAAATATGTACGCAAATTAAAACTAAAAAATGGCATCAACTCAGAGGGACTAACTTTAGTGATGCCAGCAGAGCAGGCTATACCAATGACAACAGTGAGAATGATCTCAACATCGGGGATGTTGAGTTACTCACTGTACTGCATGACTTGGCTCAGGATAATGATGGGAACACACAGGGACTGACACAAACCCTTGTAGATCTTGATATTGATACTGATGCATCAGCTAATACTAACTTTAAAGTGAAGTCTACCTTTATGCCAGCATTACCCCATGATAGTATTGACACATTTTATGAATGTACCAGTAAAGCGCTTAATGAGGCAAGACATAGACACAACAGCAAGAACACACATATCCATAGGGAGTTTAATCTCACCCATAAACAGAGGCAGGGACTCAAATCTCTAATGGATGATGAGACTATCGTCATTCGTCCAGCGGACAAAGGGGGCAACATTGTCATCCTTTCCCGCGAACAATACATCAGTGAAGGGGACAAGCAATTGGCAGACAGGAATTACTATGAACCCACCGACTTCGACACATACTACACGAGCATCACTACCATCTGGGATCTCCTTACGGGTTGGAAAGACAAGGGTACACTCACGTGGGAGGAGTTTGGGTATCTCAAACGAGATTACCCAGTCCTCCCTGTGCTATACCTTCTCCCCAAAATACATAAGGACTCAGAGAAACCGCCTGGTAGGCCCATAGTGTCTTCGAGAGGCAGCGTGGCTGAGCATATCTCGAAATATATTGATTTTTTCTTGAGGGAACATGTGATCAACCTAGCCAGCTACATTAGGGATACCAAAGACTTTCTTAGGAGAATTGAGAACCTCACATGGGAGACGGATTCCCTTCTTATCACCCTGGATGTGCACAGCCTCTACACCATCATTGATCACCAACATGGTTTAGAGGCATGTAGGCTATTCTTGGCCAAAAGACCAATAAGGCTACGTGAACATACGCAGATGCTTCTTGATATGATAACATTCTGTCTGAAAAACAATATTTTTTTGTTCAACGGTACCTTGTTCAGACAGGTGACTGGAACTGCGATGGGTTCATGCTTTGCTCCCAGCTTCGCGAATCTTTTCATGGGAGGTTGGGAGCAGAGCATGTGGACCGATCCGGTGCTCCAGGAATATCTTAAACATGTGACGTTGTGGCTACGGTACATTGATGATCTCTTTATTATTTGGAAGGGATCAGAGGAGTTGGCATTAGAGTTTATTAACAAACTCAATGCGAACAAATCCAACATTGTCCTCAGTGGCAATATTAGCAGGACAGAAGCAGTGTACCTTGATGTGAAACTTGAGGTTAAGGACAACAAAATACAGACCATCCTACATAGGAAATTGACGGCAGGGAACAGTATTCTTCATGCCCTCAGCAGCCACCCTGAAACTCTCAAATGGAGTATTCCATACGGGGAGCTGTTGAGGGCGAGGAGAAACTGCAACACTGAGGACGGTTACCTTGTAGAATGTAAGAACATAGTTGATCGTTTCAGAGAGAGGGGATACCCAAACTGGGTGCTTAAAAAGCCATGGACAGAGTTCAACAGATTGAACGGACATCCACTCTCACTGATAAGTGTGTGTCTGAAAGTACCAAGGATGACATCTCTAGATTGATTCTAACCTATTCTTCGGATGCTAATAACATCAAACGCATCGTTACCAAGAACTGGGGCATCCTTAAAACTGACAGCATTGTGGGAAGTAGTATCCCTGACAGACCCAGCATTACGTATCGTAGGGGCAGGAACATCAGGGATATGCTGACACACAGTGATATTACTAAATACCCCAGTAACAACTTGCAAGGCCTCAAGGGTTTTTACCCTTGCGGTCATTGCAAAGCTTGTAACAACAGCAGATTTCACAAGCAAGTGAGTTACAATGGAGTCAGTAGAGAACTGAATCAGTTTCTCACATGCAGTTCGACATGCGTGGTATATATCATAGAATGCACATGCAAACTGTGGTATATAGGCAGCACGACCTGTATGGCGAAGAAACGTATTCTTGAACACTGTAGAGCTATTACCAACTTTGACCCCAAATATCCAGTGGCACGTCACTTTAGAGACAAACATTTTTCCAACATAAGGGATCTGAGTTACATCATTCTAGAACGGGTTGATTGTAACCCCAGGGGTGGCAATAGAGTTTTACATCTGAGACAAAGGGAATCTAGGTATATCATAGATTTCCAAACCAAGTTTCCGGGAGGGCTGAATCAGGAAGAAGAAATGGCAGTACATCTTAAAGAATGATATCACCATGTCGTGTATATATCAGTATGCAGTTTTCTGTTGCTATATGTAGTAGTATGTCTGCCTTGTTCTCCTCCTGTTTCCTCTTGTTTCCTCTTGTTTCGTGTGTTTTTTCGTGTTTTGTTTTTTCGTGTTTCTTTTGTCTCTTCTTGTTTCTTCTTGCTATATTTCTCCCTGTTATATCTCTCCCTGTGCTGATATTTAGCTGTGAAGGCATTCATGTGCACTAGATGATCACACACATGTGCTGCTAGAGAGAGATATATATTTTATAATGCATTTTTAATTCCTCGTCATGTTGTCCCATGATTGTGAATTTTGTTGTGCCATCATCATTCGATATGATGTGTACTGATTTTAACCATTTGTTTCTTTTTTTATTTTGTTTAGGAGGAAAGGAAGGGGCTCATTCACCAATATTCACTTGCACGGGCCACCTACCCTTTCTCCCTTCTTTATGGCACTGAAGCACTTGGATTCCTGTCGGCAATTGTGGTGAGAGTATCTGAACCTATTTTCATTGGGATTTTGAACATTGAGTATTTTTTCATGGTGTTTTCCTCCAGTTTGCCCTCTTTACCCTGTGACCCACATGGGATTGATTAATAGGCACTTGCCAGTACTGGCTTCGGGCCATTTGCAGTGTGACTGACCATTTTATTGTCTTACATGCGGAGGTGATTTGTTTATTATGTTTAATATATTGTATAAATTGATGATCATACCTGCTGTTGTGATGACGAACAACATAACAATGTGCAACATCACTATGAGTGCGGTTTGACATAATTGGCACCAACATTAAGAGGGCACTACATCAACATTAACTGTAATGTTCAGCTATTATGAGCTCTGATTGATTGCTACACTTTTGAGTAGGTATGTTCACAGGCTTACGTGCTTGTATTCATGAATTATTTTACTTTGCGGCCTCTGTATTAACACAAGATGTCTGCCGCATTTTGACACCAGTGTGCCTCTTCTATGTTCATTATTCTGTTCATTTTCTTTACCTTGCGGCCTCTTTACTAACACAAGATGTCTGCCGCGTTCTAACACCAGTGTGCCTCTTCTATGTTCATTGCTCTGTCCATTTAATGTGCCGACATGTTTTCCGTTTTCACGTGATCAAGCCTGTTGTCAGGCGAAACGCGTTGTGAATAAACAGCGGTGATGCAGTAACACAGTGTCTGTCCTCTCTGAGAGCGCGTCTACACGAAGTTTTGATATTTGATATATATATATATATATTATCTACTGGTGGTCGCCAGTAGATAGTTATAGTTAGGACCTATTTTCCATAGGAAATCCGCAACATTCTATTTGCAATAACGTTGGCGCCGGTTGACGAATCTTCGCGAAAGTTTCCAACTTGTTGGGGTGCTCCGGTCCGCTCCTATCCTGAAAGTCTCGGGGTGATTCGTCAAGCGGGGGCCGAGAAAAAAGGGGGGTCCCAAAACGTGTTTTCCCCATTCATTTTTCCATAGGGACCTTCCATCGCAGCTACAGCCCGAACTGCTGAACGGAATTACACCAAATTTGGCAAAGAGGTAGCCCTTGGTTAAGTGTCGTGCCTTTTGCTTAAATGGTGTAAATCCGTTCAGTAGTTTCTGAGAAATTTGAAAAAGAAAACACATATATATCTGGGCGGAGCCTAACCACACATGTCATCGTGAGATCTGATTGGCTGTCAGCACTTCATCCTGGAATTGCTGGCAGCCATCTTGGGACCAATATAAATGATAGTACCCCATTGAAATGCATTGTAGTGAATCGAAGATTTTGAGGGTTATCAAAAGGAGAACTATAAAGGGTGATAACAGACTTTAGTTACATTAGAATTCATTTGTTGATGGTACCATACTAATTTCAGGAATTGTGGTGTGTTCTAAGGTGATTTTACCCTGTGAAAAACCTTCTGCTGGGATATCATGAATCATGTTTGAGAGAACTATTTTCACATGCTTGTCCCATATAGTTTTGGAAGGTGCTCCAGAAGCTAAAATGAGAGCATATTTTCTGTAAATTCACATTATCTTTCTCAGTCATGTGAGAATGAAGTCTGACATTCTCAGTAAAACATGTACATCCAACAAGGGCAGAGACTGTCAGTTGATTCCTTTGTGTTCTACTGCAGCTTCCCAGAGTGTTCTAAAGAACAACTAGAATGCTAACAGCCTTACTTATGACAAAATTATGGCACACCTGAAGCCATCTTGATTGGAATAAACTGGTAACACTTAAAACATTTAATTTAAAAGGAACAAAATGATGGGGTTCATTTTGTCATAGAAATTATGGTTAGTGCTGTAGAAAGAAACATTAGGACATGTTTTAAGTGAGATCTCAAATATCTTCCTGTTATATTTCAACAGGAGCAGCCTGTCAGTTGATGCCTTTGTGTTCTACTGCAGCTTCCCAGAGTGTTCTAAAGAACAACTAGAGTGCTAACAGCCTTACTTATGACAAAATTATGGCACACCTGAAGCCATCTTGATTGGAATAAACTGGTAACACTTAAAACATTTAATTTAAAAAGGAACAAAATGATGGGGTTCATTTTGTCATCAAAATTATGGTTAGTGCTGTAGAAAGAAAAATTAGGACATGTTTTAAGTGAGATCTCAAATATCTTCCTGTTATATTTCAACAGGAGCAGCCTGTCAGTTGATGCCTTTGTGTTCTACTGCAGCTTCCCAGAGTGTTCTAAAGAACAACTAGAGTGCTAACAGCCTTACTTATGACAAAATTATGGCACACCTGAAGCCATCTTGATTGGAATAAACTGGTAACACTTAAAACATTTAATTTAAAAAGGAACAAAATGATGGGGTTCATTTTGTCATAGAAATTATGGTTAGTGCTGTAGAAAGAAAAATTATGACATGTTTCAAGTGTGATCTCAAATATCTTCCTGTTATATTTCAACAGGAGCAGCCTGTCAGTTGATGCCTTTGTGTTCTACTGCAGCTTCCCAGAGTGTTCTAAAGAACAACTAGAGTGCTAACACTCTTACTTATGACAAAATTATGGCACACCTGAAGCCATCTTGAATGGAATAAACTGGTAACTCTTAAAACATTTAATTTAAAAAGGAACAAAATGAGGTGGTTCATTTTGTCATAGAAATTATGGTTAGTGCTGTAGAAAGAAAAATGAGTGCTAAAACACAACCCCCAGCACGACACCCTACACTACCCAAACATAACTGCACTACCCTAAACCCTAAAACACTACCACCAGCACGACTCCCTACACTACCCAAACACCACTGCACTACACTAAACCCTAAATATACCCCTAGCATGACCTCCCACACTACACAAACACCACTGCACTACCCTAAACCCTAAAACACTACCCCCAGCATGACCCCCTACACTACCCAAACACCACTGCACTACCCTAAACCCTAAAACACTAACCCCAGCATGACCCCTACACTACCCAAACACCACTGCACTACCCTACACCCTAAAACACGACCCCTACACTACACAAACACGACTGCACTACCCTAAACCCTAAAACACTACCCACAGCATGACCCCCTTCACTACATAAACACCACTGCACTAACATAAACCCTAAAACACTACCCCCAGCACGACTCCCTACACTACCCAACACCACTGCACTACCCTAAACCCTAAATCTACCCCCAGCATGACCCCTACACTACCCAAACACCACTGCACTACCCTAAACCATAAAACACTACTCCCAGCATGACCCCTACACTACACAAACACCACTGCACTACCCTAAACCCTAAAACACTACCCCCAGCACGACTCCCTACACTACCCAACACCACTGCACTACCCTAAACCCTAAATCTACCCCCAGCATGACCCCTACACTACCCAAACACCACTGAACTACCCTAAACCATAAAACACTACCCCCAGCATGACCCCCTACACTACACAAACAACACTGCACTACCCTAAACCCTAAAACACTACCCCAGCATGACCCCTACACTACCCATACACCACTGCACTACCCTAAACCCTAAAACACTACCCCCAGCATGACCCCCTACACTACTGCACTACCCTAAACCCTAAAACACTACCCCCAGCACGACCCCTACACTACCCAAACACCACTGCACTACCCTAAACCCTAAAACACTACCCCAGCACGACTCCCTGCACTACCCAAACACCACTGCACTACCCTAAACCCTAAATCTACCCCCAGCACGACCCCTACACTACCCAAACACCACTGCACTACCCTAAACCATAAAACACTACCCCCAGCATGACCCCCTACACTACACAAACACCACTGCACTACCCTAAACCCTAAAACACTACCACCAGCATGACCCCTACACTACTCAAACACCACTGCACTACCCTAAACCCTAAAACACTACCCCCAGCACGACCCCCTACACTACTGCACTACTCTAAACCCTAAAACACTACCCCTGCACGACCCCTACACTACCCAAACACCACTGCACTACCCTATACCCTAAAACACGACCCCTACACTACACAAACATGACTCCACTAGCCTAAACCCTAAAACACTACCCACAGCATGACCCCTTCACTACAAAAACACCACTGCACTGCCCTAAACCCTAAAACACTACCCTAGCACTACCCCTACACTACCCAAACACCACTGCACTAACATAAACCCTAAAACACTACCCCCAGCACAACCCCTACACTACACAAACACCACTGCACTACCCTAAACCCTAAAACACTACCCCCAGCACGACTCCCTACACTACCCAAACACCACTGCACTACCCTAAACTCTAAATCTACCCCCAGCACGACCCCTACACTACCCAAACACCACTGCACTACCCTAAACCATAAAACACTACCCCCAGCATGACCCCCTACACTACACAAACACCACTGCACTACCCTAAACCCTAACACTACCACCAGCATGACTCCCTACACTACTCAAACACCACTGCACTACCCTAAACCCTAAAACACTACCCCAGCACAACCCCCTACACTACCCATACACCACTGCACTACCCTAAACCCTAAAACACTACCCCCAGCATGACCCCCTACACTACCCAAACACCACTGCACTACCCTAAACCCTAGAAAAGAAACCCCCACCCCATGCCCAATCCCCCTTACCTCTCACTCCTCATGGTTCCTCTCTCCTCATGGTTCCTGCTTCACGTCATCTCTGAGGGGCGGTGCACGTCGTTGTGAGGAAACGGAACAGCCTCTGTTTCCTTACAACGACATGGATCAGTCTACATGTTTTTTAGAACACATGGTCATTTACCATACATACCTTTACAACAAAATTTGTTGTAAAGGCATGCGTGGTAAATGACCATGCTTTCTAAAAAATGCATAGTAATGACTTCGTGATGTACAACGCATGCGTGGTAATGCATGCGTTGTAATGGTATCGCAAAGTAAAAAGTCGTTGTAACGGCTGTTTACCGATCGAAGCTGGCCCCTGTTCTTCAGTGAGACGTTTATTTGATTAATTAGGAGGAAGGAATGTGGTTTTTTACCGAAAAGTGCATTCCCGGCTGTTGTATTGTGAAAGTGTCCGCGTGGCCTGGTTTCACTTCTGGTGAGAGAGTGGAAGAGTCTGTTTGGATCTAAAGGAGTTCTGTTGTTGGACGGGGCCGGCGCGACATGTCATCAGAAAACATAAATAATGGAAAGCGCCCTCCCTGAAGTGTGGAGCAGTGCCATGAGAGGTCAACGAGTGTGCGTCCCACCGCAGTATGACTGTACCGCGTGACCCATGTGCCGCCTCCAGGGTACGGGAGGCAGAAGCGGCATCTAATTCTACATTTTGGTACTAGGGCATTTTAACTTCGTTGTTCCTGCCAGATACAAAGAGAAGATCCTGTGTTATTCAGTGCCCTCGTTGCCTTTTTGTGGGTTGTGGTGCTTGTCACTTCGCTGCCCCGCCGGTGCGCACGGCTGGGCACCCCACCTCGTGTGCCATCTGCAGGGCCTCTGCCCTCGGATCACTGGTTTCGGTTTCTGGAGTGGCAACATAAACAGTTGCTCCCAAAGGACTAGCCTGAACACTTAGGTGAATATCCCTGCACCAGCATTCCACGGAAATTCTTTCCTAGCTCTCCCACGTCAACGAGCACGGCTCCGCTCGCGACACCGTATGACGTCATCGGAGCCATAAGAGGACCTCGTCGGCGTGCTGACGTCAGTTCCACCCATTTTTTACGTGCCACCGAGGCAAACAGGGGACCGAGACATTTTCACATGTAGACATAGTATAATAAATATATATATATTCACAGAAAAAACCATAGGTTTCAGGCACGTTATAGTTAGAAATTAGCATTTAAAAATCCTTAGAAAATCACTGAAAAACCATAGGTTTCAGGCACATTATAGTTAGAAATTAGCATTTAAAAACCTTAGAAATTCACTGAAAAAACCATAGGTTTCAGGGGCGTTATAGTTAGTTGGACATTTCACTCGTACAAAACCATAGAAATTCCCCCGTTATAGTTAGTTCAGCTAACTATAACTCGCACGCACGCAATGCACTGCTGATGACGTCACATATTACATCACTCAAGACATGGTCAGTGACATCACTCATGATATCACTGATGACATCTCAAATGACATCATCCAGTGAATGTGTATTTTTCTGAAAATTAAATATGTTTTATATATGTATATCTCAAGGTCGATGGAAGAATAAATGGGTATATAAGTGTCTAAATGGATGATTTTTTTGTGTAAAATTGATTGTATAACTGACTAAGTGTATCTTAGTGAATACATGGGTTAGTGAGTAATGTTTAAATATGAAAATATCTGTATCAGTCTCTCACTTTGTGTATAAGTGGCTGCATGGGTTGGTGAGTAGCTACATGAGTGTCTATATGGGTTATTAGTTGGTTTTTTGAGTATCAGTATGAGTGTCTGAGTGTCTGAGTGTCTGTATGGTTTGGTGGGGTATTACTTAGTGCATAGATGCATGAATGAGTGACTCACTGTTTGTATGTGTTGAAGACAGCATGTGTGCAGGACTGTATAGGTGGATGAGTATGTGTATGGGTGTGTTAGTGAGTGAATGACTGTCTCAATAGTGTCTTTATGAGTAACTACATATGTTTTAAACTAGTATATGTGAGTATTGGTGTATATAAGTGAGTATATGTGAGAGTGAGAGATTGGAAGAGTTCCTGTACAAATAAGTAGGTGTTTCTATAAGTGATTGTTTAAGAGAGTAAGTATGTGTAAGTTTCTGTAGAAGTAAGTGTGGTAGTGTGTGTGTATAACTGTATATGCAAGTAAATGGATGTTTGATACTTTGTTTGCATGTGTGACTATGTGTGTGAGTAACTCTATGGATGAGTGGCGGTGTGTAACAGGATGTATAGGTGTATGAGTACATATGATGAGTGAGTACATGTATGAGTGACTGTATAGGGACTGTTGGTGAATGAGTGGATGTGTGTGTAGATCTTGGAATTACTGAATAGGTGTGTTGTAACTGGTATTGGTATGTCCATTGTTTTGAAAATGTTAGTTTGTATTTTTGAGTGTGTGTATCAAAGGTTATATTAGGGTGAGAGGAGGTCTGCCACTCTATCACAAGGATGATGTCATCCATCAGTGATGTCATTTGAGATGTCATCAGTGATGTCATGAGTGATGTCACTGACCATGTCATGAGTGATGTAATATGTGACGTCATCAGCAGTGCATTGCGGGTACGCGAGTTATAGTTAGCTGAACTAACTATAACGGGGGAATTTCTATGGTTTTGTACGAGTGAAATGTCCAACTAACTATAACGCCCCTGAAACCTATGGTTTTTTCAGTGAATATATATATATATATATACATATTATCTACTGGCGGTCGCCAGTAGATAGTTATAGTTAGGACCTATTTTCCATAGGAAATCCGCGACATTCTATTTGAAATAACTCTCTTGCCGGTTGACGAATCTTCGCGAAATTTTCAAACTTTATGGCCCGCTCCGGTCCGCTCCTACCCTGAAAGTCTCGGGGTGATTCATCAAGCGGGGGCCGAGAAAAAGGGGGGTCCCAAAACGTGTTTTCCCCATTCATTTTCCCATAGGAAGCTTTAGACACGGCTACAGCCCGAACTGCTGAACGGAATTACACCAAATTTGGCAATGAGGTAGTTCTTGGTTCAGAAAGAACCCTTTTTGTTAAATGGTGTAAATCAGTTCAGTAGTTGCGGAGAAATTAAAAAATAAGAGTCAAAAAATCAATTTCCCATAGGAAACTTTATGCAAGGCTACAGCCCGAACTGCTGAACGGAATTACACCAAATTTGGCAAAGAGGTAGTTCTTGGTTCAGAAAGAACCCTTTTGTTAAATGGTGTAAATCCGTTCAGTAGTTGCTGAGAAAATCAAAAGTAAAAACACATATATATCTGGGCGGAGCCTAACCACACATGTCATCGTGAGATCTGATTGGCTGTCAGCACTTCATCCTGGAATTGCTGGCAGCCATCTTGAGACCAATATACATGATAGTACCCCATTGAAATGCCTTGTAGTGAATCAAAGATTTTGAGTGTTACCAAAAGGAGAACTATTAAGGGTGATAACAGACTTTAGTTACATTAGAATTCATTTGTTGATGGTACCATACTAATTTCAGGAATTGTGGTGTGTTCTAAGGTGATTTTACCCTGTGAAAAACCTTCTGCTGGGATATCATGAATCATGTTTGAGAGAAAACTATTTTCACATGCTTGTCCCATACAGTTTTGGAAGGTGCTCCAGAAGCTAAAATGAGAGCATATTTTCTGTAAATTCACATTATCTTTCTCAGTCATGTGAGAATGAAGTCTGACATTCTCAGTAAAACATGTACATCCAACAAGGGCAGAGACTGTCAGTTGATTCCTTTGTGTTCTACTGCAGCTTCCCAGAGTGTTCTAAAGAACAACTAGAGTGCTAACAGCCTTACTTATGACAAAAAGTATGGCACACCTGAAGCCATCTTGATTGGAATAAACTGGTAACACTTAAAACATTTAATTTAAAAAGGAACAAAATGATGGGGTTCATTTTGTCATAGAAATTATGGTTAGTGCTATAGAAAGAAAAATTAGGACATGTTTCAAGTGAGATCTCAAATATCTTCCTGTTATATTTCAACAGGAGCAGCCTGTCAGTTGATGCCTTTGTGTTCTACTGCAGCTTCCCAGAGTGTTCTAAAGAACAACTAGAGTGCTAACAGCCTTACTTATGACAAAAGTATGGCACACCTGAAGCCATCTTGATTGGAATAAACTGGTAACACTTAAAACATTTAATTTAAAAAGGAACAAAATGATGGGGTTAATTTTGTCATAAACATTATGGGTAGTGCTGTAGAAAGAAAAATTAGGACATGTTTCAAGTGTGATCTCAAATATCTTCCTGTTATATTTCAACAGGAGCAGCCTGCCAGTTGATGCCTTTGTGTTCTACTGCAGCTTCCCAGAGTGTTCTAAAGAACAACTAGAGCGCTAACAGCCTTACTTATGACAAAAGTATGGCACACCGGAAGCCATCTTGATTGGAATAAACCGTTAATACTTAAAACATTTAATTTAAAAAGGAACAAAATGAGGGGTTCTTTTTAAATAGAAATTATGGTTAGTGCTGCAGAAAGAAAAATGAGGGCATGTTTTAAGTGAGATCTCAAATCCTCTTCTATTTCATTAGAAAATTCTGACATGCAGACTGAAACAATCACTTTCAATACCAGCAGCAGACTTCCAGTTAACTCCCTGGTGAGCAGTAGCTTTAGTACAGTGATCTAATGAGCAACTAGAGTGCTAACGATCTGAATTTATGGCAAATGTGAGACACATCTGAATGCCTTCTTGATGGAATCAAAGTAAAAACTGAAAGCATTTCCTACTGAGGAGACTGCAGTAAATGAGGAAATTAGGAAACTTCATAACAAAGAAGTCTTCCAAGATGGCCACCAGAGAAAAAGAGCCCAAATGTAGCACAAATATTACCCAGATGTAGCCCACATATAGCCCAATGACAAAAGTGTGCAAAACACTTTTTATTTTTAGTTTTTTTGCAGTTTTATGTAGTGCAGACTGGTCAGGTATTGGAGCGTTGCATCATAAAACATGACCCCTACACTACAAAAACACTACTGCACTACTCTAAACCCTAAAACACTACCCCAGCACGACTCCCTACACTACACAAGCACCACTGCACTATCCTAAACCCTAAAACACTACCCCCAGCATGACCCCCTACACTACACAAACACCACTGCACTACCCTAAACTCTAAAACACTACCCCCAGCACGATCCCCTACACTACCTAAACACCACTGCACTAACCTAAATCCTAAAACAATACCCCAGCACGACCCCCTACACTACCCAAACACCACTGCACTACCCTAAAACATGACCCCCTACACTACACAAACACCACTGCACTACCCTAAACCCTAAAACACTACCCCCAGCATGACCCCCTACACTACACAAGCACCACTGCACTACCCTAAACCCTAAAACACTACCCCCAGAACGACCCCCTACACTGCCCGAACACCACTGCACTGCCCTAAACCTTGAAACACCAGCCCCTGCACGACCCCCTACACTGTTCGAACACCGCTGCACTGCCCTAAACCCTGAAACACCACCCCCAGCACGACCCCCTACACTGCCCGAACACCACTGCACTGCCCTAAACCCTGAAACACCACCCCTTCACGACCCCCTACACTGCCCGAACACCACTGCACTGCCCTAAACCCTGAAACACCACCCCCAGCACGGCCCCCTACACTGCCCAAACACCACTGCACTGCCCTAAACCCTGAAACACTATCCCCAGCAAGATCCCCTACAATGCCCAAACACCACTCCACTGCCCTAAACCCTGAAACATCACCCCCAGCAAGACCCCCTACACTGCCCGAACACCACTGCCCTAAACCCTGAAACACCACCCCCAGCACGACCCCCTACACTGCCTGAACACCACTGCACTGCCCTAAACCCTGAAACACCACCCCCAGCATGACCCCCTACACTGCACGAACACCACTGCTCTGCCCAAAACCCTGAAACACCAGCCCCAGCACGACCCCCTACACTGCCCGAACACCACTGCACTGCCCTAAACCCTGAAACACCAGCCCCAGCACGACCCCCTACACTGCCCGAACACCACTGCACTACCCTAAACCCAGAAACACCACCCCCAGCACGACCCCCTACACTGCCAGAGCACCACTGCACTGCCCTAAACCCTGAAACACCAGCCCCAGCATGACCCCTACACTGCCCGAACACCACTGCACTGCCCTAAACCCTGAAACACCAGCCCCAGCACGACCACTTACACTGCACGAACACCACTGCACTGCCCTAAACCCTGAAACACCAGCCCCAGCATGACCCCCTACACTGCCCGAACACCACTGCACTGCCCTAAACCGTGAAACACTACCCCCAGAACGACCCCCTACACTGCCCGAACACCACTGCACTGCCCTAAACCTTGAAACACCAGCCCCTGCACGACCCCCTACACTGTTTGAACACCACTGCACTGCCCAAAACCCTGAAACACCACCCCCAGCACGACCCCCTACACTGCCGAACACCACTGCACTGCCCTAAACCCTGAAACACCACCCCCTTCACGACCCCCTACACTGCCCGAACACCACTGCACTGCCCTAAACCCTGAAACACCACCCCCAGCACGGCCCCTACACTGCCCAAACAACACTGCACTGCCCTAAACCCTGAAACACTATCCCCAGCAAGACCCCTACAGTGCCAAAACACCACTCCACTGCCCTAAACCCTGAAACATCACCCCCAGCAAGACCCCTACACTGCCCGAACACCACTGCCCTAAACCCTGAAACACCACCCCCAGCACGAACCCCTACACTGCCCGAACACCACTGCACTGCCCTAAACCCTGAAACACCACCCCCAGCACGACCCCCTACACTGCCCGAACACCACTGCTCTGCCCAAAACCCTGAAACACAAGCCCCAGCACGACCCCCTACACTGCCCGAACACCACTGCACTGCCCTAAACCCTGAAACTCCAGCCCCAGCACGACCCCTACACTGCCCGAACACCACTGCACTACCCTAAACCCATAAACACCACCCCCAGCACGACCCCCTACACTGCCTGAGCACCACTGCACTGCCCTAAACCCTGAAACACCAGTCCCAGCATGACCCCCTACACTGCCCGGACACCACTGCACTGCCCTAAACCCTGAAACACCAGCCCCAGCACGACCACCTACACTGCACGAACACCACTGCACTGCCCTAAACCCTGAAACACCAGCCCCAGCATGACCCCCTACACTGCCCGAACACCACTGCACTGCCCTAAACCGTGAAACAGTAGCCCCAGCACGACCCCCTACACTGCCAGAACACCATTGCACTGCCCTAAACCCTGAAACACCAGCCCCAGCACAACCCCCTACACTGCCCGAACACCACTGCACTGCCCTAAACCCTGAAACACCACCCCGTGCATGACCCCCTACACTGCCCGAACACCACTGCACTGCCCTAAACCCTGAAACACCACCCCCAGCACGACACCCTACACTGCCCGAACACCACTGCACTGCCCTAAACCCTGAAACATCACCCCCAGCAAGACCCCCTACACTGCCCGAACACCACTGCCCTAAACCCTGAAACACCACCCCCAGCAAGACCCCCTACACTGCCCGAACACCACTGCACTGCCCTAAACCCTGAAACACCAGCCCCAGCACGACCCCCTACATTGCCCGAACACCACTGCACTGCCCTAAACCCTGAAACACCACCCCCTGCATGACCCACTACACTGCCCGAACACCACTGCACTGCCCTAAACCCTGAAACACCATTCCCCCTGCACGACCCCCTACTCTGCCCGAACACTACTGCACTGGCCTAAACCCTGAAACACCATCCCCAGCACGACCCCTACACTGCACGAACACCCCTGCACTGCCCTAAACCCTGAAACACTACCCCCAGCAAGACCCCCTACACTGCCCGAACACCACTGCACTGCCCTAAACCCTGAAACATCACCCCCAGCAAGACCCCTACACTGCCCTAACACCACTGCCCTAAACCCTGAAACATCACCCCCAGCAAGACCCCCTACACTGCCCGAACACCACTGCACTGCCCTAAACCCTGAAACACCAGCCCCAGCACGACCCCCTACATTGCCCGAACACCACTGCACTGCCCTAAACCCTGAAACACCACCCCTTGCATGACCCACTACACTGCCCGAACACCACTGCACTGCCCTAAACCCTGAAACACCACCCCCAGCACGACCCCCTACACTGCCCGAAGACCATTGCACTGCCCTAAACCCTGAAACACCACCCCTGCACGACCCCCTACACTGCCCGAACACTACTGCACTGCCCTAAACCCTGAAACACCGCCCCCAGCATGACCCCCTACACTGCACGAACACTACTGCACTGCCCTAAACCTTGAAACACCAGCCCCAGCAAGACCCCCTACACTGCCCGAACACCACTGCACTGCCCTAAACCCTGAAACATCACCCCCAGCAAGACCCCCTACACTGCCCGAACACCACTGCCTTAAACCCTGAAACACCACCCCCAGCAAGACCCCTACACTGCCCGAACAACACTGCAGTGGCCTAAACCCTAAAACACCACCCCCAGCACGACCCCCTACACTGCCCGAACACCACTGCTCTGCCCAAAACCCTGAAACACCAGCCCCAGCACGACCCCCTACACTGCCCGAACACCACTGCACTGCCCTAAACCCTGAAACACCAGCCCCAGCATGACCCCCTATACTGCCCGAACACCACTGCACTGCCCTAAACCCTCAAACACCAGCCCCAGCACGACCCCCTACACTGCCCGAACACCACTGCACTACCCTAAACCCAGAAACACCACCCCCAGCACGACCCCCTACACTGCCAGAGCACCACTGCACTGCCCTAAACCCTGAAACACCAGCCCCAGCATGACCCCCTACACTGCCCGAACACCACTGCACTGCCCTAAACCCTGAAACACCAGCCCCAGCACGACCACTTACACTGCACGAACACCACTGCACTGCCCTAAACCCTGAAACACCAGCCCCAGCATGACCCCCTACACTGCCCGAACACCACTGCACTGCCCTAAACCGTGAAACACTACCCCCAGAACGACCCCCTACACTGCCCGAACACCACTGCACTGCCCTAAACCTTGAAACACCAGCCCCTGCACGACCCCCTACACTGTTTGAACACCACTGCACTGCCCAAAACCCTGAAACACCACCCCCAGCACGACCCCCTACACTGCCGAACACCACTGCACTGCCCTAAACCCTGAAACACCACCCCTTCACGACCCCCTACACTGCCCGAACACCACTGCACTGCCCTAAACCCTGAAACACCACCCCAGCACGGCCCCCTACACTGCCCAAACAACACTGCACTGCCCTAAACCCTGAAACACTATCCCCAGCAAGACCCCCTACAGTGCCAAAACACCACTCCACTGCCCTAAACCCTGAAACATCACCCCCAGCAAGACCCCCTACACTGCCCGAACACCACTGCCCTAAACCCTGAAACACCACCCCCAGCACGAACCCCTACACTGCCCGAACACCACTGCACTGCCCTAAACCCTGAAACACCACCCCCAGCACGACCCCCTACACTGCCCGAACACCACTGCTCTGCCCAAAACCCTGAAACACAAGCCCCAGCACGACCCCCTACACTGCCCGAACACCACTGCACTGCCCTAAACCCTGAAACTCCAGCCCCAGCACGACCCCCTACACTGCCCGAACACCACTGCACTACCCTAAACCCATAAACACCACCCCCAGCACGACCCCCTACACTGCCTGAGCACCACTGCACTGCCCTAAACCCTGAAACACCAGTCCCAGCATGACCCCCTACACTGCCCGGACACCACTGCACTGCCCTAAACCCTGAAACACCAGCCCCAGCACGACCACGTACACTGCACGAACACCACTGCACTGCCCTAAACCCTGAAACACCAGCCCCAGCATGACCCCCTACACTGCCCGAACACCACTGCACTGCCCTAAACCGTGAAACAGTAGCCCCAGCACGACCCCCTACACTGCCAGAACACCATTGCACTGCCCTAAACCCTGAAACACCAGCCCCAGCACAACCCCTACACTGCCCGAACACCACTGCACTGCCCTAAACCCTGAAACACCACCCCGTGCATGACCCCCTACACTGCCCGAACACCACTGCACTGCCCTAAACCCTGAAACACCACCCCCAGCACGACACCCTACACTGCCCGAACACCACTGCACTGCCCTAAACCCTGAAACATCACCCCCAGCAAGACCCCCTACACTGCCCGAACACCACTGCCCTAAACCCTGAAACACCACCCCCAGCAAGACCCCCTACACTGCCCGAACACCACTGCACTGCCCTAAACCCTGAAACACCAGCCCCAGCACGACCCCTACATTGCCCGAACACCACTGCACTGCCCTAAACCCTGAAACACCACCCCCTGCATGACCCACTACACTGCCCGAACACCACTGCACTGCCCTAAACCCTGAAACACCATTCCCCCTGCACGACCCCTACTCTGCCCGAACACTACTGCACTGGCCTAAACCCTGAAACACCATCCCCAGCACGACCCCCTACACTGCACGAACACCCCTGCACTGCCCTAAACCCTGAAACACTACCCCCAGCAAGACCCCCTACACTGCCCGAACACCACTGCACTGCCCTAAACCCTGAAACATCACCCCCAGCAAGACCCCCTACACTGCCCTAACACCACTGCCCTAAACCCTGAAACATCACCCCCAGCAAGACCCCTACACTGCCCGAACACCACTGCACTGCCCTAAACCCTGAAACACCAGCCCCAGCACGACCCCTACATTGCCCGAACACCACTGCACTGCCCTAAACCCTGAAACACCACCCCTTGCATGACCCACTACACTGCCCGAACACCACTGCACTGCCCTAAACCCTGAAACACCACCCCCAGCACGACCCCTACACTGCCCGAAGACCATTGCACTGCCCTAAACCCTGAAACACCACCCCTGCACGACCCCCTACACTGCCCGAACACTACTGCACTGCCCTAAACCCTGAAACACCGCCCCCAGCATGACCCCCTACACTGCACGAACACTACTGCACTGCCCTAAACCTTGAAACACCAGCCCCAGCAAGACCCCCTACACTGCCCGAACACCACTGCACTGCCCTAAACCCTGAAACATCACCCCCAGCAAGACCCCTACACTGCCCGAACACCACTGCCTTAAACCCTGAAACACCACCCCCAGCAAGACCCCCTACACTGCCCGAACAACACTGCAGTGGCCTAAACCCTAAAACACCACCCCCAGCACGACCCCTACACTGCCCGAACACCACTGCTCTGCCCAAAACCCTGAAACACCAGCCCCAGCACGACCCCTACACTGCCCGAACACCACTGCACTGCCCTAAACCCTGAAACACCAGCCCCAGCATGACCCCTATACTGCCCGAACACCACTGCACTGCCCTAAACCCTCAAACACCAACCCCAGCACGACCCCTACTCTGCCCGAACACCACTGCACTACCCTAAACCCTGAAACACCAGCCCCAGCAAGACCCCCTACACTGCCCGAACACCACTGCACTGCCCTAAACCCTGAAACACCACCCCCAGCAAGACCCCCTACACTGCCCGAACACCACTGCGCTGCCCTAAACGCTGAAACATCAGCCCCAGCAAGACCCCTACACTGCGCGAACACCATTGCACTGCCCTAATCCCTGAAACACCACCCCCAGCAAGACCCCCTACACTGCCCGAACACCACTGCACTAAACCCGGAAACACCAGCCCCAGCAAGACCACCTACACTGCCCGAACACCACTGCACTGCCCAAAACCCTGAAACACCACCCCAGCACGACACCCTACACTGCCCGAACACCACTGCACTGCCCTAAACCCTGAAACACCACCCCCAGCACGACCCCTACACTGCCCGAACACCACTGCACTGCCCTAAACCCTGAAACACCACCCCCTGCACGACCCCCTACACTGCCCGAACACCACTGCACTGCCCTAAACCCTAAAACTCTACCCCCAGCATGACCCCCTACACTGCCCGAACACCACTGCACTGCCCTAAACCCTGACTCACCACCCCCTGCACGACCCCCTACACTGCCCGAACACCACTACACTGCCCTAAACCCAGAAACACCACCCCCAGCACGACCCCCTACACTGCCCAAACACCACTGCACTGCCCTAAACCCTGAAACACCACCCCAGCACGACCCCTACACTGCCTGAACACCACTGCACTACCCTAAACCCTGAAACACCAGCCCCTGCACGACCCCCTACACTGCCCGAACACCACTGCACTGCCCTAAACCCTGAAACTCCACCCCCAGCATGACCCCCTACACTGCCTGAACACCACTGCCCTAAACCCTGAAACACCACCCCAGCAAGACCCCTACACTGCCCGAATACCTTTGCACTGCCCTAAAGCCTGAAACACCACCTCCAACACAACCCCTACACTGCCTGAACACCATTGCTCTGCCCTAAACCCTGAAACACTGCCCCCAGCAAGACCCCCTACACTGCCCGAACACCACTGCACTGCCCTAAACCCTGAAACATCACCCCCAGCAAGACCCCCTACACTGCCCTAAACCCTGAAACACCAACCCCAGCACGACCCCCTACACTGCTCAAACACCACTGCACTGCCCTAAACCCTGAAACACCACCCCCAGCACGACCCCCTACACTGCCCGAACACCACTGCTCTGCCCAAAACACGGAAACACCAGCCCCAGCATGACCCCTACACTGCCCGAACACCACTGCACTGCCCTAAACCCTGAAACACCAGCCCCAGCACGAACCCCTACACTGCCCGAACACCACTGCACTACCCTAAACCCAGAAACACCACCCCCAGCACGACACCCTACACTGCCCGAGCACCACTGCCTGCACTGCCCTAAACCCTGAAACACCAGCCCCAGCACGACCCCCTAAACTGCCTGAACACTACTGCACTGCCCTAAACCATGAAACACCATCCCCAGCACGACCCCCTACACTGCACGAACACCACTGCACTGCCCTAAACCCTGAAAAACTACCCCCAGCAAGACACCCTACACTGCCCGAACACCACTGCACTGCCCTAAACCCTAAAACACCACCCCCAGCACAACCCCCTACACAGCCCGAACACCACTGCACTGCCCTAAACCCTGAAACACCAGCCCCAGCACGACCCCCTACACTGCCCGAACACCACTGCACTACCCTAAACCCATAAACACCACCCCCAGCACGACCCCCTACACTGCCTGAGCACCACTGCACTGCCCTAAACCCTGAAACACCAGCCCCAGCATAACCCCCTACACTGCCCGAACACCACTGCACTGCCCTAAACCCTGAAACACCAGCCCCAGCACGACCACCTACACTGCACAAACACCACTGCACTGCCCTAAACCCTGAAACACCAGCCCCAGCATGACCCCCTACACTGCCCGAACACCACTGCACTGCCCTAAACCGTGAAACACTAGCCCCAGCACGACCCCCTACACTGCCAGAACACCATTGCACTGCCCTAAACCCTGAAACACCAGCCCCAGCACAACCCCCTACACTGCCCGAACACCACTGCACTGCCCTAAACCCTGAAACACCACCATGTGCACGACCCCCTACACTGCCCGAACACCACTGCACTGCCCTAAACCCTGAAACACCACCCCCAGCACGACACCCTACACTGCCCGAACACCACTGCACTGCCTTAAACCCTGAAACATCACCCCCAGCAAGACCCCCTACACTGCCCGAACACCACTGCCCTAAACCCTGAAACACCACCCCCAGCAAGACCCCCTACACTGCCCGAACACCACTGCACTGCCCTAAACCCTGAAACACCAGCCCCAGCACGACCCCCTACATTGCCCGAACACCACTGCACTGCCCTAAACCCTGAAACACCACCCCTGCATGACCCACTACACTGCCCGAACACCACTGCAGTGCCCTAAACCCTGAAACACCATTCCCCCTGCACGACCCCTACTCTGCCCGAACACTACTGCACTGGCCTAAACCCTGAAACACCATCCCCAGCACGACCCCCTACACTGCACGAACACCCCTGCACTGCCCTAAACCCTGAAACACTACCCCAGCAAGACCCCCTACACTGCCCGAACACCACTGCACTGCCCTAAACCCTGAAACATCACCCCCAGCAAGACCCCTACTCTGCCCGAACACCACTGCCCTAAACCCTGAAACACCACCCCCAGCAAGACCCCCTACACTGCCCGAACACCACTGCACTGCCCTAAACCCTGAAACACCAGCCCCAGCACGACCCCTACATTGCCCGAACACCACTGCACTGCCCTAAACCCTGAAACACCACCCCTGCATGACCCACTACACTGCCCGAACACCACTGCACTGCCCTAAACCCTGAAACACCACCCCCAGCATCACCCCCTACACTGCCCGAACACCATTGCACTGCCCTAAACCCTGAAACACCACCCCCTGCACGACCCCTACACTGCCCGAACACTACTGCACTGCCCTAAACCCTGAAACACCGCCCCCAGCATCACCCCCTACACTGCACGAACACTACTGCACTGCCCTAAACCCTGAAACACTACCCCCAGCAAGACCCCCTACACTGCCCGAACACCACTGCACTGCCCTAAACCCTGAAACATCACCCCCAGCAAGACCCCCTACACTGCCCGAACACCACTGCCCTAAACCCTGAAACACCACCCCCAGCAAGACCCCCTACACTGCCCGAACAACACTGCAGTGCCCTTAACCCTAAAACACCACCCCCAGCACGACCCCCTACACTGCCCGAACACCACTGCTCTGCCCAAAACCCTGAAACACCAGCCCCAGCCCCAGCATGACCCCTACACTGCCCGAACACCACTGCACTGCCCTAAACCCTGAAACACCACCCCCAGCATGACCCCCTACACTGCCCGAACACCACTGCACTGCCCTAAACCCTGAAACACCACCCCCAGCACGACCGCCTACACTGCCTGAAAACCACTGCACTGCCCTAAACCCTGAAACACCAGCCCCAGCACGACCCCTACACTGCCCGAACACCACTGCACTGCCCTAAACCCTCAAACACCAGCCCCAGCACGACCCCCTACACTGCACGAACACCACTGCACTACCCTAAACCCTGAAACACCAGCCCCAGCAAGACCCCCTACACTGCATGAACACCACTGCACTGCCCTAAACCCTGAAACACCAGCCCCAGCAAGACCCCCTACACTGCCCGAACACCACTGCACTGCCCTAAACCCTGAAACACAACCCCCAGCAAGACCCCCTACACTGCCCGAACACCACTGCGCTGCCCTAAACGCTGAAACATCAGCCCCAGCAAAACCCCCTACACTGCGCGAACACCATTGCACTGCCCTAAACACTGAAACACCACCCCCAGCAAGACCCCCTACACTGCCTGAACACCACTGCACTAAACCCGGAAACACCAGCCCCAGCACGACCCCCTACACTGCCCGAACACCACTGCACTACCCTAAACCCTAAAACACGACCTCCTACACTACACAAAGACCACTGCACTACCCTAAACCCTAAAACACTACCCCCAGCACGACCCCCTATACTACACAAACACCACTGCACTACCCTAAACCCTAAAACACTATCCCCAGCAGTACCCCCTACACTACCCAAACACCACTGCACTACCCTAAACCCTAAAACACTACCCCCAGCACGACCCCCTACACTACACAAACACCACTGCACTACCCTAAACCCTAAAACACTACCCCCTACACTACACAAACACCACTGCACTACCCTAAACCCTAAAACAATACCCCCAGCACGAACCCCTACACTACCCAAACACCACTGCACTACCCTAAACCCTAAAACACTACCCCCAGCAGTACCCCCTACACTACCCAAACACCATTGCACTACCCTAAACCCTAAAACACTACCCCCAGCAGTACCCCCTACACTACCCAAACACCACTGCACTACCCTAAACCCTAAACCACTACCCCAGCACGACCCCTACACTACCCAAACACCACTGCACTACCCTAAACCCTAAAACACTACCCCCAGCACAACCCCTACACTACCCAAACACCACTGTAATACCCTAAACCCTAAAACACTCCCCCAGCACGACTCCCTACACTATCCAAACACCACTGCACTACCCTAAACCCTAAATCTACCCCCAGCATGACCCCCTACACTACACAAACACCACTGCACTACCCTAAACCCTAAAACACTACCCCCAGCACGACCCCCTTCACTACCTAAACACAACTACACAATTTGTTACAGGCGTTGCAACGCAGGCCTGTGGTGCTTACTGGAAGTACTTGGTGGGCTAGTTGGGCCCCAGGGACCCTCAGGATTCAAGGTGACCTAATCCCCCAACTTAAAACGCGCCACGGGGCGCGTTTGCACAGTGGTGAAGGGAGGGGGCGGGGCCTCAGGTGACATGTGCGCAAACACGCCCCCTTGAATCCTGAGGGACCCTGGGGGCCAACTAGCCCACCAGGTACCTTCAGTAAGCACAACAGAGTTGCGTTGCAGAGAGGTGAAAAAGGTGCGTGGCCTCGGAACGCCTCTCTGCAACTCAGCTCTGTGGTCCTAACTGTAGGTACCTGGGGGCTAGTTGGGCCCCAGGGACCCTCAGGATTCAAGGGGACTTAATCCCGCAACTTAAAACGCACCACGGGGCACGTTTGCACACGCGTTTTAAGAGGTAGTTTTAATCCCCCTGCCCTATTATGTACTAGGGACTTACAGAGGAGGTCATGCTAATCACAGGGGTACCCCAACGCATAGTGTTCCCTAGTGTATGTAGGTGTTTTCACTGTATTCTAAGTGTCTTTTAGCATAGCACTGACTCTGGTTAGTCAGAGTCAGTTACCACCAGTACCCGTCTGAAAAAGTTGTGGGCACAGGATGATTTTGCAACATGGCCTCTTTCTGCTCCTCTGTTGGTTCTTTCTGCACATCTTTTGCTTCTTCCTGCACTTTTCTTCATCTTTGTGGACTTCGGTTGCTTCTTTCTGCATTTCTTTTGCTTCTTTCTGCGCGTTTTTCTTCTTTCTTCACATGTCCTACCTCTGTAGGCATAGTTAGAAACTAGCATTTAAAAAACCTTTGAAATTCACTTAAAAAATCATAGGTTTCAGGCACGTTATAGTTAGAAATTAGCATTTAAAAAACCTTTGAAATTCACTGAAAAAACCATAGGTTTCAGACACGTTATAGTTAGAAATTAGCATTTAAAAAACCTTTGAAATTCACTGAAAAAACCATAGGTTTTAGGGACAGTTATAGTTAGTTGGACATTTCACTCGTACAAAACCATAGAAATTCCCCGTTATAGTTAGTTCAGCTAACTATAACTCGCGCCCGCAATGCACTGCTGATGACGTCACATATTACATCACTCATGACATGGTCAGTGACATCACTGATGACATCACTGATGACATCATCCATGTGATAATTTCATGCATCTTCTCACACCCTAATATAGCTTTTGATACACCCACTCTAAATTACAGACTGCCATTCTCAAAACCATACACACTCCAATACCAATAACTACATACCCACTCACTGATTCTTAGGTCTACACACACACATCTACTCACTCACCCGTACAGTCACTCATACTTACAGTCACTCAGTACAGGACTATCATATGCACTCATACACCTATATAAACACTCACACACCGCCACTCATCCATAGAGGTACTCACACACCTAGTCAGTCATGCAAAAATTAATCACACACCCATTTACTCACCTATACAGTTATACACACACCAGCTCACTTACTCATACAAATACTAGCACATTCTTACGCTCTTATACAATAACTGATACAAGCACACACGCATCCATACAGCCACTCTCACAATCACACACTCTCACTTATAGCCATTTAAATACTCTAACACACATATATACTGCCTTTTACATATGTAGTTACTCGCACATGTACCACTGAGATATACATACACTCACTAACACACCCATACACACACTCACCCACCCAAGCAGTCCATCACAGATGCACTCTTGAAATCATGCACCCAGTGAATCACCCACTCACACATCTATGTACAGAGTCACACACACCCCACCCACACAAACACTCAGGCAGCCATACAGATACTCAGAGAACCAATCAATAACCCATATAGACACTCATGTAGCTATTCGCAAATCCATGCATCCACTTACACACCAACAAACAGACGGATACAGACATTCACACAGTTTAGTCACTAACCCATGCATTCAGTAAGATACGTTTAATCACTCACTTGTAGAGTCAGTCACGCACGTACTAAATCATCCATTCAGACACTTAAACACCCACTCATTCTTCAATACGCCTTTCCCTATATATATTAAACATATTTAAACTTTACAGAAACACACAGTCACTGGATGATGTCATCAGTGATTTCATTTGAGATGTCATCAGTGATGTCATCAGTGATGTCACTGACCATGTCATGAGTGATGTAATATGTGACGTCATCAGCAGTGCATTGCGGGGCGCGAGTTATAGTTAGCTGAACTAACTATAACGGGGAATTTCTATGGTTTTGTACGAGTGAAATGTCCAACTAACTATAACTGTCCGTAAAACCTATGGTTTTTTCAGTGAATATATATATATATATATATTCACTGAAAAACCCATAGGTTTCAGGGAGGTTATAGTTAGAGAATAGCATTTCAAAAACCTTAGAAATTCACTGAAAAAACCACAGGTTTCAGGGACGTTATAGTTAGAAATTAGCATTTAAAGAACCTTAGAAAGTCACTGAAAAACCACAGGTTTCAGGGACGTTATAGTTCGTTGGACATTTCACTCGCACAAAACCAGAGAAATTCGGCCGTTATGGTTAGTTGAGCTAACTATAACCCGTGCCCCCGCAATGCACTACTGATGACGTCACATATTACATCATTCATGACATGGTCAGTGACATCACTGATGACGTCACTGATGACATCTCAAATGACATCACTGATGACATCATCCAATGACTGTGTGTTTCTGTTAAGTTCAAATATGTTTTATATATATATGCCAAGGTGTATTGATGAATGAGTGGGTGTATAAGTGTCTGAATGGATGATTTAGTAGGTGCGTGACTGACTGTATAAGTGAGTGATTAAATGTGTCTTACTGAATGCATGGGTTAGTGACTAAACTGTGTGAATGTCTGTATCAGTCTGTCAGTTGGGTTGGTGAGTAGCTACATGAGTGTCTATATTGGTTATTGATTGGTTGTCTGAGTATCTGTATGGGTGCCTGAGTGTCTGTGTGGGTGGGTGGGGGGTGTGTGACTCTGTGCATAGATGTGTGAGTGGGTGATTCACTGGGTGTATGGGTTCAAGAGTGCATCTGTGAAGGGCTGTATGGGTGGGTGAGTGTGTGTATGGGTATGTTGGTGAGTGAATGGATGTCTCAGTGGTACATGTGTGAGTAACTACATATGTTAAAGGCAGTATATGTGAGTATTGCAGTATATAAATGACTAAATGTGAGAGTGAGTGATTGTGAGAGTGGCTGTATGGATGAGTGTGTGCTTGTATCAGAGATTGTATAAGACAGTAAGTATGTGTTAGTATCTGTATGAATAAGTGAGGTGGTGTGTATGTATAACTGTATAGGTGAGTAAATGGGAGTGTGATTGATTCTTTGCATGACTGACTAGGTGTGTGAGTAACTCTATGGATGACTGGCGGTGTGTGAGTGTCTGTATAGGTGTATGAGTGCATATGATAGTGCTGTATTGATGAGTGACTGCATGTATGAGTGACTGTATGGGTGAATGAGTGGATGTGTGTGTAGACCTAGGAATCAGTGAGTGGATATGTAGTAACTGGTATTGGTGTGTCTATGGTTTCGAGAATGGTAGTCTGTATATTAGAGTGGGTGTATCAAAGGTTATATTAGGGTGTGAGGAGGTGCATCAGATTATCACATGGATGATGTCATCAGTGATGTCATTTGAGATGTCATCAGTGATGTCACTGACCATGTCATGAATGATGTAATATGTGATGTCATCAGCAGTGCATTATGCGGCGCGAGTTATAGTTAGCTCAACTAACTATAATGGCCGAATTTCTCTGGTTTTGAACGAGTGAAATATCCAAATACCTATAACTTCCCTGAAACCTGTGGTTTTTTTCAGTGAGTTTCTAAGGTTTTTTAAATGCTAATTTCTAACTATAACGTCCCTAAAACCTGTGGGTTTTTCAGTGAATATATATATATAATTGGCCGTTAGTCCTAAGTGATCCGATATTGGGGCCAACACTACCACGCAGGGCAACTATCACTTATAGCAGGGCCCCTACAATGCGAGATGCTTTGGTTAATACATGCCCTGATGTCTTGGAGAATACAAGTTGGGTATTGAATAACAAAGGGTTTTATAAATGTAAAATCTGTAAGGCCTGTCAACATGGAATTAATACCAAAATGTATAAAACACCATTTGGCGATAGAGACTGCAAAATCACCAAGCTACTTACCTGCAAAACTGAATACGCAATATACGTGCTGAAGTGCCCATGTGGCCTCCAATACGTGGGTAGCACAAAATTGGCAGTACATAAACGCATATTACAACATCTTAGGGCTATAACTAACCAGGACAATACCTACCCCGTAGCACGGCATTTTAAAGAGGTACATCAGAGCAATAATACTGGTCTCAAATATTTTGTCATTGATGTTATACTACCTAACAGGAGAGGAGGAGATAGAGAGTCTAGACTTAGAAGATTGGAAACTAGATACATTATCCAGCTTGATACAAAAAACCCAGCAGGATTAAATGCTACGGAAGATCTGCATACCTGTTTGGGGTGATTACAGTGATTCAATTCTAGACAAATGGCATTTGTAAAAGTGGAGCATTTGCTATTTTTTCCACACTCCTTTTATACATTTTCTGGGGAAGCGATATCAATATAAATGTTATGCTCTATGATATACTGACTTTTAACCCAGATCAAGATTTTAATTCAATATTATGAATTATTAATTTTTATTGGATTTTATTGCATTATGCATTATATTATCAATATTTGTGTCTACATGTATTTAAATGTATTTATATATTTATTTATTTATATACAATGTTAGATCTGGAGCTTGGGTCAGTAATGAGATATACATATTGAACAACCAGATGGAGAGTTAAACTGTGAAACAGTACTTAATCATGAATGCAAAATAAGCTAGTGGGAGTACTATTTAGGCCGGATAAAAATAGTGAAAAATAGTGAAAAATATTGTAATGTTGACAAATGGGATATATCCTGAAATTACATAATCGATATACATACACACTGCAAGGAAAACGGAACAAAACAAGAAAAAAAGAGAAGTGAAAGGAGTAAATAAAGAATGAAATGAAGTTAATAATTACACTTAACCATAGAGATACTGCAATGGAAGTCTCATGATTTTAGCAGGTTTTTTAATGTACATTGTAATTTGCACAATTATTTTATATTTTGCACTTTTGCACTTATTTTATTCACATAGACTTAGAAAGAGAAAAAATTCGTACTTGATATAAATTATTGATATTACCCATAGAAACATTTATTAAGCAATTTTGCATACTAATATTAAAATGGGATATAATTAGACAGAAGTACTGAAATCACAATGGCAATGTATGATATATGTGATATGTACAAGGAATTATTGTATTTTAAACGTTAAGAGCAGTAAATCGAATTAGTATGATTTCTATGTCTATGAAAGCACGTTACACGTGATTTGAATCTATTAGCACTTGTCACTTTAAATACTGTTGCACATACCAAGTGAGTTGTCATGTGAGCAAGGCTCGGATGAGCCGAAACGTTATGGCGGCATTGAACAAATAAAAATTACCTGAAGCACTGAAAAACTGGTCCGTGTCCGTATGGTGAGCTGAAAGGATTTTGGCGATAACGGGATCTGAGGATATATATATATATATATATATATATATATATATATATATATATATATATATATATATATATATATATGTATAAAACAAACAGAGGTGTCCCCTCGAAGAAGCCAGTGCGGTGCCTCTGCTTTACCAAATTGAACCCCCAGTGGGTCGATGGAGTGTCCTGAACATCCGAGTTGTCCTGTACAGCTTCCACAACGCTCCTCCTGTCCAGTAACTGCTGTCCGCCAGCTGGTGTCAGCCTGGGTCCGCTCTTCATGCGGCGGGGCTTCCTTCACGGCAGGACTGGCCGCATTACAATAAACAAACAGAGGTGTCCCCTCGAAGAAGCCAGCACATAGGAGGATAGAAGATCAGCACTTTATTGGTGAAAGCGACAACAAGAAAGTCAGTGCACAGCACCAGAAATCTTAAGCCCGACGCGTTTCGTGCATCACTTGCACTTCCTTATGGGCTGGATCAGAAAGCACTCGCACATCAGGAAGAGCACCTAATATACACCATGGACCCGCCCCAATGGGCGTAAGCAGCCCTGCTGCCTGCTGGTCCTCGTAGTGCTCTGTAAATATTCTCGAGTGAGTCACATGTGCGGTGCCTCTGTTTTACCAAATTGAACCCCCAGTGGGTCGATGGAGTGTCCTGAACATCCGAGTTGTCCTGTACTGCTTCCACAACGCTCCTCCTGTCCACTAACTACTGTCCGCCAGCTGGCGTTAGCCTGGGTCCGCTCTTCATGCGGCGGGGCTTTCTTCACGGCAGGACTGGCCGCATTACAATAAACAAACAGAGGTGTCCCCTCGAAGAAGCCAGCACACAGGAGGATAGAAGATCAGCGCTTTATTGGTGAAAGCGACAACAAGAAAGTCAGTGCACAGCACCAGAAATCTTGAGCCCGACGTGTTTCGTGCATCACTTGCACTTCCTCATGGGCTGGATCAGAAAGCACTCGCACAGCAGGAAGAGCACCTAATATACACCATGGACCCGCCCCAATGGGCGTAAGCAGCCCTGCTGCCTGCTGGTCCTCGTAGTGCTCTGTAAGTATTCTCGAGCCAGTCCTTCCGTGAAGGAAGCCCCGCCACATGAAGAGTGGACCCAGGCTGACGCCAGCTGGCGGACAGCAGTTACTGGGCAGGAGGAGCGTTGTGGAAGCTGTACAGGACAACTCAGATGTTCAGGACACTCCATCGACCCACTGGTGGTTCAATTTGGTAAAACAGAGGCACCGCACATGTGACTCACTCGAGAATATTTACAGAGCCCTACGAGGACCAGCAGGCAGCAGGGCTGCTCACGCCCATTGGGGCGGGTCCATGGTGTATATTAGGTGCTCTTCCTGCTGTGCGAGTGCTTTCTGATCCAGCCCATAAGGAAGTGCAAGTGATGCACGAAACATATATATATAGAGTGAATCACTGTCAACGCCAGGTAGGGAACCCTTTGAGCCCTGATGAAAGCCCAGGACCCTTGAGGCCACTATTTTTTGGGCTGAAACATGTTGGCAAATTATTAGGGTCATAGGACCATTACTCCAAGAAAGACCCGTTTTTACTGTTTTTTTAAATATCCACTAAGTCCCCGAGAAAAAAGGGATACCTGGGGAACGAAGTAGGATTTTTATCTTTAAGTCCCCCTGGCCAACATCTCTTAAGAGCTCCTTGAAATACGGTCGAGCTCACCCTGACCTTTAGGAGTCAGGGTGAACCCGATGATGAAGCATGACACCAATAGGGTGTGTGAGGGTTAAATAACAAAAAGGATTTGCTTCCTTTCCGCAGTCTGCGGTGTACGCCATGTAAGGATTTTAGGACCTCTAGAGCATAGTTCTGGATGGATACATTTAGGATAGTGGATTTCTAGTCGGGAGGAGGTATCCATTCCCTCACCTCTCTTACCCCTTGATTGTCAGTGGAGGGACCTCCATTGACATTGGTGGGTTGCACTTCCAATGTGGCCAATGTGTGGCCTGTAAATTCAGCATTAATACAAGTGCCTTTATTCACAAGAATGTTGAAATTGCTCTGACTGGTTTCTCCAACTGTAACACCCAGGACATTATCTATGCTATATGGTGCCCATGTGAGCTAATTTACATACGACAGACAATGCAAAAGGTGAAATGTAGGATTCTACAACACAGAAGCAGAATAAAGCATGGAACGGTTAACGACTAAGAAGCTTGGGTGTGCCCGGAGTAGCCCTAACCTGGCTGCAATCCTTCCTGGAGGAATGATCTTTCCAGGTGTTCGAGGGTGAGGCCATCTTGAAATCCTGGCCCCTCCACTGTGAGGTTCCTCAGGGGTCCTCCATGAGCCCCACTCTTTTTAACGCATACATGGCTCCTCTTGCGGACATCGTTCTTCCCTATGGGGTGCATATTGTGACCTATGCTGATGACACCCAACTGGCTGTTGCGCTTAACCATACAGACAGGGCCTCTACCTGCCTCTGTCCCTGCCTTGAAGAAGTAGCCAATTGGATGAAACATTCATATCTAAAATTAAATGGTGATAAGACCGAGCTTATGCTCCTTGGCAATCCTTCTCTTTTCAAGGCAGACACTATGTGGCCAGCCTCTATGGGCTCCGCACCTGCCCCCAAGTCAGAGATAAAGAGCTTGGGCTTCTGGTCGTGGCCTCCTGCTTTGGCATCTTAAGGACGCTTCGTAAAGTGCTCCCTCTGCTCCCCTTCCAGGCAAGAAAGTTCATGATCCAGACGATTATTCTTTCACATCTGGACTACGGCAACGCCTTATACCTTGGCACTCCGAGCTCGGTCCTTGCTAAACTTCTAACAGTACAGAACTGTGCCGCAAGGATCCTTATGGGGACTCCGAGCCGGCAGTCTGCAAAACCTGCTATGAAAGCTCTCCATTGGCTCCCCGTCCGGGAGAAAGTCCACTTCAAGGCCTTGTTTATCACCCACAAGATGATAGGAGGGAAAGGACCAGAGATTATTTCTTCTATGGTCAAGCCCTATCGAGCTAAAAGGCGACTGCGCTCGGACGAGCAATACCTGGCCGTCGTCTCCAGAATCAAAAGGGCTAGAAGTGGTGGCCGACTATTTTCGTATAATGCTGCCAAACTATGGAATTCCCTTCCACTTCAGCTACGAAGGGAACCCACTCATATGGCCTTCCGTAAGCTGTTGAAAACATGGCTCTTTCTTAAGTGATTTATTGAAGCTTCAGTTATTTCTCAGCGCTGGGATGCCTACGGGTTACTACGCGCTCTATAAATGCTGCTTCATTCATTCATTCATTCATTCAACGGTTGGAGCAGCACTTGTGGAACATTACCAAAGACACCATCACATCAGTGAGGACATAAGGTGGCAGGTGATAGAATAGATTTCACTTGGACCACGAGGAGGAGATAAATCCAAGCTTCTATCCAGAAAAGAACAATCATGGATGGACAAATTGGAATCAATTGCACATGTCTTGAACACTTTAGAAGACTGGAGGCAAGCTGCCTTTATTTAAACACTTCTACTGTACCGTATGAATAGGATAATGTACCCAGACTATCTGTTTATAATGGTTCTAAACACTATCTTACTATGATCTATACATTAATCCTATGACTATTTACTGTACATTACAATGTCGAATCACATATATATTACACACATTATCAGTAATTTGATGAAATAGAAAAATAGGAGGACTTTCTCTCCAAAGTCATGACCTTTAGGCCTTCCTAACTGTATATTTTCACGCACACATATTGCAATTTCCATTTCCATGACCTGGACCACATCTACATTAACAGTAGTATTTCTTCTTTCTATTTTTTGAAGAAATGGTCTCCCTTTTCATGAATAAAATGCTCCTTCTATTGTTTTTTTAATATTTCTAATTCCAATTTGCTCAGTGTAATCTGATCATGTGCACGATACGCTCACGCCTCACTATAAATAGACACTTCATTTTGCGTCACGCTCCCGGCCTATGATCATGCTCTACTTTCCAGTAAGTACAGCAATCCCAGACGATCATGCATCCCTCTTTGCAAATACTTAAGAGAGGATGTGGTCTGACGGCTAGACTGCCGACTTTGGAGCTGGAAACCAAGGTTCGAGCCTCGGGGTCGCGTCCACATCCCGTGATTCTGGGCAAATCACTGAGGGGGATATTCACAAGGACTTATCTCCGATTTATCTCCACCTTAACTCATCAAAAGTGGAGATAGATTTAACACCCCATTCACAAGCGGGTGCAAACTGCAGACATCGCCAGTATTCCCGCGATAACTGCCCCAAAATCTAACACCACGGTGGACACCACCAACTAACCCTAATGAGATGCAGAGTAGGCGTTCCCGTGCAAAAACACACGAAAACACCACTACACCACTTTCACAACGAACTGCCAGAACTGCGATGCGAGTCAAAACCACACGATAAGCCGCGGTAGCAGCAGGTATTTAACACCTGCCTTCTGCTGGTGTAAAGCCGGACGACTACCTGCAGTAGGCAATGGAGCCCCGCACACAGCCAAACCCGAAGAACAAACGACGCCATGGAGCTACTCATCATGCAGCTCGTAGCCCCAATAGGGCCACAACACCCACCGCCACCACCCCCAGGACCACCACCCCCCCAGGACCCGGACCCGCACCCCCCCGGACCACCACAGAGGCAGCGCAGAGTAAGACAGCGGACCTACCAAAACGCACCTGTCTCACAGACCTAACGCCCGAGGAAGTCATCGCCCACTACAGGCTCAAAAGGACAACCATCATCCGCATCATGACCCACATCGCCCACAGGTTGACGGTCCCAACCCAGCGGAGAACCAACATCCCTCCGCAGACAAAGCTGCTGGCTGTGCTGAACCTGTTGGCCTCTGGTACCTTCCAACCAACAACTGCCAGAGTCGGAGGAGTCTCACAGCCAGCCCTATCAAAGTTCATCACACCTGTCCTGGATGCCATCATCAGCCTCATACCCCAGTACCTTCACTTCCCCCACACTGCGCAGGAACAGCTGGAGACAAAGCAAGGCTTTTACGCCTTTGCTATCTTCCCACACGTGTTGGGGCCACTGACTGCACACATGTCCCACTTGTGCCCCCTGCGGATACGGCACACCACTACCGCAACAGAAAGCACACGCATTCCATCAATGTGCAGGCAATAGTGGACCACCGGGGAATGTTCACCAATGTCGTCGCAAACTACCCAGGCAGTGTGCACGATTCCTACATCTTCCGACAGTCCATCATCAACCAGCGCTTCCAGGATGGAATCTATGGAACTGGACTGCTCGTTGGTAAGTGCCAAATAAACACACCACACACCTCAAAGCCTCCATCTCACAACGCACAACTGTGGGAATGCACACGTGACCAAACCACATACAACATGTCAATCAACATGCCCACCTACCAGACACGACAACACAACTCCATGGGGATCCTGGGCTTCCCCTGCACACAATACAGCTATATCATGGCACTACAGCCACACAACAGCTGAACGTGTGGAGATGCGGAATGCAGCCATGTGCGAAGGATGCAAGTGACCCGTGAATGGGAATGTATACAACGACAAGTGAGGCGTGAATGTGCCGGACAGACATGGGTATGCAAACCACAGATATGTCCATGCAGACATCAACTGCTGGTGACTGGAGAGTAGTGAAAAGTGGACGCAACCATGTCACCCCAGGCCGTGGGTCAGATTGCGGAAATGTCGCTTGCTGCGTCCCCCCCTGTGTGCATGAGCGTAGTGGGTGGGCCCGGATACGCCAAGCCTGCGCAGGGGTGTGGACAAAAACCCCGTGGCGCAGAGAGTGGTTCGCTCCTGTAAAGGCCAACATCACTGCCAGGGCTGTGCCTCGCAGTCCGCCACAAGGCCAACGCCGTGAGCAGCGGGGCCTGCGAGCCTGTGCGCCTGCTGCACCCCAGGACGCTGATACCCAGACCAGGCCTGCCCACACCAGTGCTCCAAGGCCGCACTGCTCACCTGCCGACACCGTCTTGTGTCAAAGAGGGCCCACCATGTGCCGGTGCTAGCTCCAAGACCCATGCCCGCAACCTTGGCGGCCTCCTCAGGCCATCGCTGCCCTCCGTGACACAGGCCCCCAGGGGTCCCCATTCGTTTACATACCCCACCGCTGCAACCCGGCTACACTGCAGTCCACCATGTCCCACATCCTGAACTGAGTCATCATTGATCAATGGCAGGGTCCATGCCAGTGTACGCAGGGGGAGGACTGAGAGGGAGATGCGTCACAGTCCGGTGGTAACACGGATCACGGTTACGGAGGAGGTCAACCAGTAGCAAGGACTGACCTGGTGCCACTAACCCTGTGCGCCATGAGTGACCGTCAGCCTCCGACAGGACATCGTTGGTGTCTGAGCCTGTGGCATGGGGGTTGTCATCAGCAACGGGCATGTATGGACTTGGTGTCTGGCATTCATATCCACCATGTTGCCGGTCACAGCTGGCATGTGCCCTCTGCATCATGCCCTGGGGGCAGAGGCGCAACTAGAGCCAAATTTCGGGGGGCTAAGAAACAATTTCGGGGGGGGCTAATTCTTCCAGCAATAGGCAGAGTGGGGATGCAGGGGCTCTAAAAGGGGTGTAAAAACAACAGAGCCTCATTTACAAGCTAATGGTCTTTTAAAGACCTGTGAAGTACTCTGGTGCGGCTGTGTGTGTGCCCGGGAAGCTGTCTCAGCCCGGGCTGCCACACACGACGGGGGGGCTGAAGCCCTTTGAGCCCAATGGGCATTACGCGCCTGCCTGGGGGTACACCTCCCATTCTCCCCCGAGACACTCCGCGGAAGGCACCTCTGAGACATCTGAGACCCTGCTCTGCCCTCATGACCCTACCCCAGTCTCCTGCAGGTCAGCGTCCCGTGGCGGTAGGCCCGTGTCGGCCTCTGTGCATCCGGGGCCACTAACCCTGTGCGACTCAAGTCATGCTCCCTTGTTGTTCTGACATTGCATTTCTGAGTGCCTGATGACTGTTGGAGTTGTTGCCAGCACCAGCTACTCCCTGAGCGCTGGCTTACACTCACCCCACACACAGCCAGCACAGGCGTCACTGTATTAGTGGGCCTGCCATCACATCATGCCGAACCAAGTATTGACTCTTTTCTCTCTGCACTGTCACAGGTGATCAAGGATATGCACTCTGCCCTTGGATGTTGACACCCCTCCGAGACCCGAACACACCCGCCCAGAGGCAGTACAATGCGGCCCACATACGCACCAGGGGCATCGTGGAATGCACATTTGGCGTGTTGAAGTCACATTTCAGGTGCCTGGACGTCACAGGTGGAAGGCTCCTGTACAGCCCGGACATCGTGTGCAAGATGATCGTTGCATGTTGTGTGTTGCACAACATCTGTGTACGCACCAATGCCCCCTGGATCCCAGTTCCAGAAGTACCGGACGATGTTGGGGACGATGGGGCAGGTGGCCCACATCCCACTGCAGCTGCGGCAGGATTGGCCCGTAGGAACACCATCATTGCAAATTTCTTCTCATGAGAACATCACATTGTGGCCGTCCCTGTCAATCATGGGACAGTACAAAATGTCCACAAGCACAGCATGTGTGAATAAAACATATTTGCAGATTACAGGTTGTACTTGTACATTGTCATGTCACAGTTTCCTGCTGTGCCAGATGTGATTTGCCATGTTGTGCACATTTGCGGCACGAGTTTTGTCCTGTGTTCTGTTGTGGAGGTGTTGCTGTTTGTACCGGGATGTTGTCAATGTCGAGGTGCACTTATACTTATGTGCGTATGCTGCACGGTGGGTGATTCGCTCCTGCGGCTCTGATTTGTCTGCCACTGATCCCTTACATGCGGTGTGCCTGTCAGTTCTGTGCTGCCAGGGTGCTGAGACGTTGCAGACTTGGGTAACTTGTGCTCTTTGTCGAGTTGTGACTCTTGGGCCTGACTTGTCCGCAGATGTGTTGTTGACGTCAGGGGTTGTTTGTGCAGGTAGTTGTGTCCGAGTGTGACCTGCTTCTTTTCGGATGTTGTCCGCACTCAGCCACCTCAGTGTCGTGCCGTGTACATTGCCATGATGTTAGGACTGCAGCCAAGCTACTGGTCATGTGGTGTCTCTTGCATTCTCAGTGTGGCTGACGTATGTGCATGTTTGCATGTTCGCACATGGGCATGTGTTGGTTGTGTGACTGTTGATGTGTTGGGTGGGTGCCCCTTTGGGCACAGGCTGTTCGTGGGACTACTTGGTGTTTATGTGTGTGCTGGAGTGTTCCCGTGGGATCAGGGACATGAACCAGGGTCATTGTGGGTGTGCAGTGTGCCCTGCTGGATTGTGCATGTGTGCCATTGTGCTCATCTCCACCTGTCCCACCACTCCCAGGTCGCTACGCACCATGTTGATGTGATGTTGGGTCATGTTGGGCAGTGTCCAGATCACCAACTCATGTCACCGTCTCCAGACTGGTGAATGTGGCCACCATCTTCTCCATGTCATTCATCTCCTGTTGTTCTGCTGGCCCCCCTCCTCCGGGGTGCGTTGCTGCTTTCGTGTTGGCAGCAGGTTTCTGCTTGGTTTTGCCATTCACATCAGTCCAGCGTCTCTTGTGCTCTTCCATTGTCCTCCTCTGCCATGCGGCAGCATTCACATGGTCCGAGGTGGTGTGCCATCTTTGCCTCTTTGTTGCCAATGACACGTTGGAGGTGACGTACAGTTGGTGGTGGTGTTCTGCCTCATCCGTGGTGATCATGTGGTTTTCCTGTAGATTGTACCCCGTCTTCCTCTTCCTCTTCTCATTGCCCTTCCACGTGCCCTGTATTCCTGGGTGTTCCTCCGTGGGGATTGTGGGGTTCATGTTGTCCTCTGCAGTCGGTCAGGGTGCATCCGTGGTACTCCGCAGTTGATTTCGTTTGTGGTGGCATTTTCCGTATGCTGTTCTTGTGCTTTTTCCCACATTACGCGTGGGATTTGCTGGCCTCTCGCTGCTTATCGCTGATTTCCTCATCGCGCTTTGGCCCATCGCATGTTTTTTCACATTGAGGTTTGTGTTTTTATCACGGTCGCGGTGATTGTATCGCGGACATTGACCACGTTTTCGGGGGAATATCGCATGGTACCGCCGTGTTGTGAATTCCACGTTAACACGGGGTTATTTTCCCGCAATAGGCTGCGATGTGTAAAGTTGCGTTAACATTATTTGGAGATGTTTAGCACACGTTCTTGTGAATATACCCCTTAATCTCCCCGTGCCCACCAAAAACATGAATGTGTCCTTGTGGAACGTAACCGGTGCTCATGTAAAGCGCTCCAATACCTTCGGGTCGAGTTCACGCTATATAAACCTGCAAAAAAAAACAAAAAAACTTAGGAGTTCAACTGTATCCTCCGTATTCTTTTACAGTATTACTGATAGACTGATGGTAAAATCCTTTCAAAATGGGTGAGCAATGGGCACCCCTCCACTTCTATTTACAACTTACACGTGATAGAAAATAGTATAATCACAGTTTTTTGTCTTTTTAGATTAGTGATTTGAACACCGTTTTTACAAAATGTGCCTCTCAATTCAAAAGGGTTTTGCAATCATTTGGCATGTTTGGTGAGGAGCATTCACTGTTGATACAATGTTGCTGCTTGCTATTTATTTGTTTCCTGGAATAATACTTGACACTTGCTTATGATTCCTTGAACAGAAGCAAGTGACAAGCCAAAGCAGTCAATCTCTGAGCTTAATTAATCTAGTGTACATAGAACAATTAGGGCTCACCTTGCTCTAAACAGAGACTTAATTTGCCATCGCACTCGGACCAAGATCTGCTCTGGCTGGCACGCACTCTATTTTCTATTAAGTACGGCTATCCTAGACGATCACTCTGCCGACTTTGAGAAACTCAGGCGTTTGACTGTATTTTTCCTTACAGTATTACTGATTGACTGATGGTAACAATCTTTTACACGAGTGAGTGATGGGCGCCTCCCCACTTCTATTTACTATTTACATGCAATAGACTACAATATAATCAGTGATTTTTGTCTTTTGAAAATAGTGATTCAAACACCGTTTTCCAAAATCCACCTCTTTATTCCCGAGGGTTTTGCAAACATTTGGCATGTTCGGTGAGCTGCAGTCTCTGCTAATACAATGTTGTCGCTTGCTATCAAAATGTTGCCTTGAATAACACTTGTTACATGCTTATGTTTCACTTGCGCATAGACTTTTCCTTGATGCCAAAGCAATTAATCCTCAAGCTTAATCAGTCAAGCGCGCTGAGAGCAACTAAGTACTCAATACTCACCCCAGTTCCTGAGTACATACTTATACTACCCAACAGTCATGCACTTCACCATTTAGTATCCATCTTCATACACTTGTCTCTTCCATCAGATTCATCATGGTGATACCTTTCAGATCACCTAATAAAGAAATACCAACCACACCGATTAACAACCGTGTTGGTCACTTACCATAGCTGGTAAGTTTGCACTTAAATAATTTGTTTACAATACTATATTAATGTACAAGAGATTGAATGCACATATATCTCTCTACAGCTTGCTAAACCTGATGCGAGCCTGGATGATTTTACCCCAAGCTTACTGTTATTCACATCCTTGATTGTAGGACCATTGCCACAATTCTCAGGCACGTCTTGAGACCATACTCAAAACACTGATTTTAATACTCACCGTACTTTCAAGTTAAAGGGCACATGATTCTTTCATTTCTAGGTGGCTCCCATATAAACCCGTTCTGACGATGACCCTTATCTAAATAATTCTGTATTGTGGGTCGAAATGTCGACAACTTCTACAGTGGACTGCTTTTTAGGTTTTTTGAGGATTTCAAAACTCCTACACGGAGTGTTTCCTGTTACATCCAATTGTCCCTATCAGTCACAGGTACATATTTGCATTCTATATAGCACTTGTGCACTATTTATTCACTTCATCACTCTCACTGCGCCATCACACGAATAGGCGCACCTTGTTAAAGGTTTATACTGAGAATTGTTAACTCAAGTTTTTGTTTGAAACAAGATATTTTCTTTGTGAATAATGAAAATAAACATACAAATCTCATATTAAACCTTACTAATGGAGGTTTTCTTATAACTATTGCCGTGGAAGTCAAGGGCTACATGTCCCCCAGAAACTTCCCACTTTTCCAGCACATCCTGTTTGCTTACTGCAAACTATCTCATAGTGCACTATTCTAAGTGATCTCCAACAAGGCAGAAGCCTTCTGCCATGGAGGAGATTGGTTGCCATCCAGGAGTGTGTCTAGGGAATGAGCAGTTCCCTGCTCCTCTACCATGGCAAACTGGTTCTGGGACCAGTTCCCTCTCCCACTGGGCTGGTGCCTAACTTTCTACAGCTGGCCCTGGGATCAAATATTCCTTCTCCCCTGGGTCTCAATTTACAGATAATTATGAATGGCCAGGCCTCGCCATGATCCCTTTCAGGTCAATTAAAGTCCTGCAACCTTCACAGCTACCCTTCCTAAACTGAGATGTCACATACTTAACACCCAGGTCTACCTGCCAAAAGGCCCAAGCTATTGTCTCTGTTCTGGTAAATGTTTCTGTACCTCATTAAGTGGAAATGCTGACAGGGCGGCACCTGCAGGCACGCAAATGCTAAGAAGCCTACTGTCACTTTCAGGTAAGAAAAGTATAACTTTCTAAAAGCTATGTTACCTCTATATTTATCACAAATCTAACTTCACTATTGAATTGGACTTTTGAATAAATATTAAAAACATTAATTGTATCATTTCTACAGCTTATCCAAAACCAAACTTAGCAAAATAGTATGTTAAATGTAATTGCATGTTAGTTTTCCTCTTAGGATCAGCTACAGTTTTCTACAGTAAAAATAGTTTCTTGGGCTTGTCACTGTAGGAATATGCCAACCAGAAATTCATATATGCTCCAATTTTTAGAAGGAGGCACCTTCTCTTGTGGGCCACATGGCTTACTAAGGGGTAACTTATTTAATATTTATTAGTAGGGTTCCTTCCTATTAAAAGTTTTGGTGACAAGTTTGTCTGCAGGTTTAAAAGCTGCAGCAGCAAAGCTACTCAAGTAGTCCTGAAGTCATGTTTTGCTTGTCAGCCCAGTGGATGATTCAACATATACTGCAGTCCACAGGTGACGTTGAATTTTCTATGCCATTGGTGTACTTTCCTGTATTACATACTGTAGACTTAATGGAGAATTAAATATGCCAAATAGGCATTCTGGAATTTTACCATATTTTAAGGGTCAGAACACATACATTGGGGGATAGACAGTAGTAATCTCATATGCAGAGGTGAAATTGAACTTGAAGTATGATTTATAAAGTGCAAACTATTGCTCAAAATAGAGCTTCAAGGTGCTCAGACCTAAAATGCAATGAATGGAAAGGAGTGCTGCACAGCGGGGAGCTAGAAAAGGTGAAAAAAGTTAGTTTGTAGTGAAAAAGTTTTCATGTTCCTTACAAATCACTTTGCAATCAATTATGACCTGAAGGGTATTCTAGAGTTCAGCTCCTGCAACAACAGTCAAAGGTGCTTCCACCGTGTAGTACAGAATTTAAAGGGGAGAATTCGATAAGGATTTTTTTGTTTGTCCTCATTTGCCTCAGAAACACCTTCCATAGCACGTTCTTGGATTTCATGCCCTTTTCCTGTAAGAGAGAAAGTTTGATAGGCCCTTCGGTTGTGAAACCTTACTTCTGCACACCATTATCCTCCAAGCAGACTCTGCCCAATAGGATATGTGCCAACTGAGGCAAGGTAGGTTTAATCATCGGACCCCTCGCCTATCCTTTATCTTTCTATGTCCAACCGCTTGGTTAGTGGTAGCCAAAAATCGTATCTTCTCTTCCCATGATCTGACATATCTAATTTGGCAATGTTCTTTAGCAATAGTATCCAATCCTTTTAGGAGGGGGGGTTTGGGTCTACCCACTTTCTGCAGATTTCCCTGCGTGCCAACAGTATTGCATAAAATATCAACTTCGATTGCTCTCTATTACCTTTTAACTGTACATCCAGTAATCCAAAAAAAAAACAAAGATGTGCTTACCTGAAATTGTGTTTTCAGGATATCAGATAAAGCTTTACTTACATCCTCCCAAACTGGCTGAATTTTAGGGCATTGCATAAACATGTGTACATCATCCTCTTTCAATTGCCCACATTTAGGACATGCCACATCTCCTCCATTCCCAAATTTCGATAATCTTAGTGGAGTCCAATATGCCCTATGGATTGAAAACAAATGGTTCCTTCTTAAATAGGCAGGTTTTACTACTTTGTAAAGCATAATCATAGATACTTGCCATAAGTTCTCCAGCGAAGACTCCGGCAAGCATTTTTCACACAACTCCTGCGGCAACGTGAACGCCCCATCTGTCATGTCGATCATCATTCAATAAAAGACTGAAATTTCTTTCTTCATGGGTGTTCCCGACATCAGACTCTCTTCCAATTTATTTGGCCCCCCCTATCGTTGTGTTGGGGGATTGGTACCAGCTCTGGATTTGAAGGAATTTGAATCTCGACACCATGTTGGCCGTCCTTTCTCTGCACATCTCTCATATTATCAAATGTCCTTCATTCATTAAATGTTCCCATCTCAATATACCTGCTTCCCTCAATGGACTAGCCAACTTATCCTTTGTCCAGTCTGGGGAGCCCGGAGAGTCCCAGATTGGGGCCAAGTTACTAAAATAAGGTAATTTTAAGTTTCTTTTAATCCTATACCATGTCTCCGCCATGCCCTGTAATAGTTTCAGTCTAATCTTTTTAAAGTGTTTGGGATCTGCGAACTTATGTAAGAACCCAAACTCCCCTCCTTTCACATCTTTTAACATCTCAGCGAGCAATCTGCCTATTTCTGAGCACACTGGTCTGTCCAGGAGCATTTTCCTGTTTTTCAGCAAAAAGGCCCAAGAATAAAATTGTAAATCTGGGATAACCTTTCTCTATTTTCCTTCTTAGCTTCCTCCAAGCTATACGAGGACCTTTAGAGGACCAGATAAAGCTACTGATGTGGCCTTGCAACTTTCCAAACCACTCCTTCTTGAAAGGTAGAGGGATTGAGTTAAATAGAAATGAAAACTTCGGAAGGATGACCATTTTTACCAAATATGGTTAGAAGCAAATGTGACCAATCCGCCATCAAGTTGCACACTTCCCTCTTAGCTTTTTCAAAGTTTACCTTAGATAGCTCCGTAATGTCTTGTGTTATCCTAACCCCTAAATACCTCATCTCCCTTTTAACCTTTTCCTTTCCCTTCTCCGTGTTCCAGACCATTATCCCAGTCTTTCCTCTGTTAATCTCATATACCGGGACCTTGCCAAAATCCGCTGTCAATTTCATAACCTGACTCATGGTATTCTGCAAATGAGTCCTACAAATCAAAAGGTCATCAGCTTATAAGGCTAATCTCTTCTCCCAGCCTTTAAATCTAAAAGGAAAAATCCCCGGGACATTTCTGATCCTCCTCGCCAGAGGCTCGATATATAAGTCAAATAATAAGGGCAATGGGGGGCATCATTGTCTCGTTCCGCTGGTTATTTTGAATGGGGGCATCAGAGAGCCATTCACCAGCACCCTTGCGTATGGAGAGGTATATATTCCAGCGAGTGTCTTACAAAACTTTGTTCCCAGATTTAAAGATTTCATAACTGCTTGTAAAAAGACCCAATTTACACGGTCGAAAGCTTTCGTAGCGTCTAACGCAATTACTGCTAAAAGAAGCTCATAAGCAGTAGCAGTAGGTCTATGGAACCAATAAGGGTGTATGTCAGCTCATGTAAAGATCTGCCCCGTATAAACCCCTTCTGATCCTCGTGTACAAGATTTTTCATAATCCCATTGAGCCTTTCTGCCAAAATCTTCGCAAAGATTTTGTAGTCACAATTTATTAACGACACTGGCCTGTACGAATCACAGTTCTTAGCACACTTCCCTGGCTTCAGGATTAATGTAATGATGGCCTAGTTCCAAGACTCAGGCATGCTAGAATCTTTCATAAATATCTCATTAAGTATCTTAGTTAGAATTGGTGCTAGAGTTTCTGTCAATGCTTTGTGAATTTCGTGAGGTAGGCCAACCGGACCAGGTGCATTTCCCTGCTTTCCGAGCTTAAGTGCTTGGTCTACTTCAAACCTGTTTATCTTCTCATTCAAAATCTTGCTTTTTTCTTCAGTAAAGGCTTCAAAATGCTCCTGCTTTAGCCAATTTCTGACCTCCTCTTCAGTTGTCTTTATCTCTTCTTGATACACTTTTTCGAAATAACTAAAGAAAGCTCCTTCAATCTCCTTCTTGCCGTTCAGCTCAGCACCAGTATGCTTACATTTGATCTCCTTAACCAAATTCCTCACCCGCTCATTTTTGATTTTCCATGCTAACAACTTCCTGCAGTTCTCCCCATATTCAAAATGAGCTAGCCTCCAGGCCTCCCATCTCTTTCTGACCCTACCCTCCAATATGTTGGCTAAATTTATTTTAACATCTGCTATTTCCGACTGCAAAGCCTGAGTGTCGCCCTGTTTTACACTTAAACTGCCAATTTCCCCTTCTTTTTCTCGAATTTGCTTTTCCTGATTGGTAACTACATCGCGGAAAGCCCGCCTTCTTGCTGTCAATTAACTGCCTACTCTGCCTCTTAGATAGGCCTTATATGCATCCCACACTATTCCCACGGGGTAGAGCCTAAATTAGCTTTAAAAAACTCTTTTGTTTCCTTATTTAACAGCTCTACTACATCTTCCTCTAATAACAGAGCACGGTCCATTGTCCATCTAGACTGAATATTCTTATCTATTAAGTTTAAATCCAGCATCACCGCAGAGTGATCCTATATGCTTGATATCCTGTACCATATCCTTTAAATTCATATCAATGAAAAAATAATCATTTCTTGACTGATGGCGATACTTCCTATTATTATATGTGTATCCTCTCTTGGATCCAGCCCTCTGTCGCCATATATCACATAGACCCATTTGTTCAATGATTCGCTTTATCTGTTCTGCCATCCTTGGATTCACTGCGACTCTGCTATTAGTAGATCTATCTAAGATATTATCCAGAACTACATTAAAATCTCCAGCCATGATAATCGGGTCTGGGAAGTTCAGCAGCTCTGTCAACATCTCCTTGAGAGGAGCTGTCTCGTTCTTATTCAGCCCATAATATCCTACCAGTGTAAAGCCTTGCCCCGATACCCTCAGTTTTGCTATAACCCATCTTCCTGCCCTGTCTGAGATACTCTCCACAATGGTGATCTTAGCATCTTGTTTTAAAAGAAAGGCCACACCCTTTGTTACTAACGAGTGCCTTGTGCATACTACTTGTTACACCGATCTTTTTACTTTGACGATCTCTAGACATTCTTTCTCAGTCAAGTGTGTCTCATGCAAAATTGTTACCTGAGCAGGGCAATCTTTTATATACTGCAATAGCCTCTCCCATCTTACCCTTACCCTTAAACCGTTTACATTCCAGGACAGAATTTTAATGTGTGTGATTTGTTTCTCACCCATCCCCCTTATAGTCCAAATACGAGATCGGTGTTACTGAAGCTTCTGAGGACTTTTTTAAATTTTCTTCCACATGCTACCCACTAGCCTCTCCCCCCTCCCCTGGAGAACCTGCCCATGACTCTCCATGATATCAGCCTTATGGGTGCCCCCCCAAGTGTGCCTACCTTAATAAACTATTACATAGGAAAAAATTTCATACATAATCCAATCAATATAGTCAGTCCTAATTCTGAGTACTTTATTCTTGCTTGTACACTCTCAATAAATTCATCTACCTCCCTGACTGACCGAAAATTATGTATTTTGTTGTTTAACATTACTTTCAACACTGCTGGAAACTTTAGCTGAACCGTGACCCCCAGTTTCTTCAATGGATCTATCCTCTTTCCCAGTTCCCATTGTCTGTTAGAGGTAACATTAGATATATCTGACCTGACTTCACATTTAACCCCATCCACGTCCACTGATTTTGTGTTCAATGCTTTTAGTAAAAAAATAAAAATTAACGAGTAAATGAGGAAATTTACCAATATCCTCCTTGGCTTAGTTCTATTGGTGTTCAGTCTGAAGGGATCTCTGTGAATCCTCTGAATATCCTTGGCAATCTCCTGCTCTGACTCTTGCATTTGCAGCTCATTCTTAATCAGCTTAACTACAAAAGTCTTAAGATCTTCCCCTCTCTCCCCTCCGGCACCTTCAAAATCCGCAAGTTATTCCGTCTCTGAAAGTTTTCCATTCTCTCCAGTCTATCTTGCTGCTCCTGCTCTTTCATTTTTAGGCCTTCAATATCTGCACTGTTTGTTTGTACAGTCTTTCTGAGATCCCTAACAGTTTCCTCCAGAATGGCCGTTCTGTTTGTGAGATCATCTATTTTTATTCCCAAGTTTTCGCATGCCAACCTTATCTCTTTCTGATTTGTTTCTGATACCTCGAACCTACTCTTGATCTCTGAGGAGAGAGCAGCTATAGGGATCCTACTGAAGGTCCCTCGCTGCTTATATTACTGCCTCCTCTCTCCTTTTCCTTCAAACCACTTTTTTCCATGAGCTGTCTTGGGCTGCTTAGCGGTCCAGATGCTATTGTCTGGTCACTATCTGCCCCCGCCTCTGAAACTGCTGAGACATCTATCATTAGTGCTTTGAATCAGTTTGGATTTATGTCTTTTGCCCATTCGGGCATGTCTAGTCCCCCCGAGGAGTCTGGCAGCCTCCTGTTAATCTGCATCTATTGATCTTCCTTGTTTGACATACTCCCTTCACTTAATATTAATATTTTTGGCAGGACTTTAAAGAAGGTTCTGAGGGAGGGTGTGATCTTAATCCTCTGGTCTGAATTACTCTGTCTTGGTTTTATTTTTTATGGCTAATGGTTTTAACCAGGACCGACCTGTTACCAACTGCTGGGTTTATAACCTCCTTCTTGTCCCCCAGCGACCCTCCAGCAGCAGATTTTACCCCACCAGTGACCTGACCCAAAAGCTCTTTTCCCCTCCCTACACTCCTCAGGGAGTATCTGGAGAACACCTTCTCCACCTTCAAAGTTGCCTTCTCCAGCTTTCTCTCACTCTCGTGATTACTTGCCTCAATTTCTGCCTGCCATTTCGTCCGGCGGCTCACTCGCAGCAGCAGCAGTGGGTTGGTCTCTGCCTGACCTTGCTCCTCAATCTCCTGCTGGCAGGCTGCTTGCTTGTCCTCGCTCCTGCCGCTACTGCTGCCTCCTCTACCCCCGAAGGGGATTCTAGCAGCCGCGCGCCATCCTCTGCTCACCTCCAGCGCGGCCCTCACCCTGGGTTGTTTGTCTTTGTCTGCCGTGGCTACGCCGCGTCCCACTTCCTCCTTTGCTTCGTGTCTAAGAATGACCGTGATTTCAGTAAGATTTCTGTGAGGTAAGATGAAAAAGAGCCTTTTCTTGATATTCTTGATATTAGTTATCTCCTCAGCATTAGAATTTTTGCGTGTCCCTTCGCATTTAAAGCTTTGTGTTTCCCTTCAAGTGGTTCACATTGGCACTTTTGGAGCTCTCCTGCGACCCGCCTCTAGCTGGCCACCATGTTCCGATTTGCTCTCGTTGAGATTTCAATATGGATTGGAGGATCTCAGTGATCTTCTAAGTGTGTGAAATTGAAACAGTTTTTGAAGACCGTATGGGCCAGAGTGGTGAACCAGTCAGTGAATGTAAGATAAGATTTTATATTGGATCCTCTTTTAAATGGGTAACCAGTGGAGGTCCTTTAATTTGGATGAGATAGAGGAGATACCTAGGAAGATGAAGTAGAAGCCAGGCTGCCAAATTTTGAACCTGTTGAAGTTTATTGACAAGTTGCTTGTGGAGGCATAGGTATAGTGTATTTCAGTGATATAATGTAGAAATTATTAGGGCATGCATCACCATTTTTCATGCCTTAAGAGGGAGAAAATCTACGGCATTCCGAAAGGCTTTTAGCAATCTGAAACAAGTGGAGGTGACTATTAGAATCTGTTGTTTAAAAGAAAGCTGACTGTTGAATTTGGCACCAAGATTTCTAACAGATGCTACAGGAGAAGGAGGTGGACACAGTTCTGGAGGCCGCCAAAGATTGCTCCAAAGATGTTTGTTTTCCCAGATTATCTCAGCCTTGTCAGTATTTAATTTTAGGTGTTTTTCATTTAGCCACACTGCAACAGATATGAGGCATTGCCTAAACTTGCGACATTTGACAGAGAGATGATCAATTGCTTAGGTCTCAAGGATGACCCCTGTGGCACTCCACAATCCAGAGGGCAGGGTCTAAGGAAAAAGATGGAAGTCGCACTGACTGGGATCTCTTTGTTAGAAAATTATTGATCCAGGCCAGGGCAGGCCCCTCAACTCCAATTTTGGTAAGTCTCTGAATGAGAAATGTAGTATGAAATGGTGTCAAAGGCTACTGGTAGGTCTAACGGAATAAAAAGAGCTATTCCACCACTGTCCAGAATTGGCTCAAGATGTTCCAAAACTGAAAGAAGAATGGATTCTCTGCTCTGGGCAGCACGGAAACCAAATTGTGTTGTGTCAAGTAGGTTGTATATTTTTAGAAACACAGATAATTGACAGTTCATATGTATCTTCATGATGCAAATGCAATGAAGTGGACCTATAGTATGCAGGAATGTTAGGGTCAGCATTTCTTTAATGAATCAGAGTGATGTGGCTAATTTCCAATTTTCTGGTAGAGATGCTGTAACATTAGAAGAGTTCAATATATTTTAAAGTACTGGAACAATCTGACTGGCTACTAGATTTAGAACTGAAGGGGGACACGGATCAGTGGGTGAGCCCAATTTGCATTTGACCATTACATTTTGGATTCCTTAGAGAGTAATTGTTGTAAATTCTCTAAGGCAAAGCGAGTTGTTTGATTGCAAGGGGATGAGCTGCAGACTGTCCGGGGTCACAAAAGAGTTCTGGATATCCAGAATTTTACTTTAAAAAAAGTCATCTATTGAATCACACATAGCTTGGGAATGAGTAATCCGTGGTTCATAGAAGTTGGGTGAGTCATAGATCATACTATTCAAAACAGTGCCTTAGAGGTGTTTATGGCTGATTCAATCTTACTGGCATAAAAAGTGGATTTTTCTAGTTGAATCTCTTCATGGTATATTTTTTCCACTATGCAATGCAGTTTTCTAACTAGCACTTTGAAAGTAATGCTTTCCTTTCTAGTAGGCAGACAGTTTCTTTTCAGAGATTTAAAATTTAAGTTGAACCAGGTATCCTACTTTTTCTGGCTGCATTTTTTCTTTGTTTTAAGGTGGGAACAGTTTTTAAGGCATAGGTGGACCAATGATGATACTTTTAGGAGTCTGCCTCAATATCGCCAGTCAGCCTTGGCTGACTAATGGATAGGGTTGCATCAAAAATCATCTCATTTATCTGATACCTAGGTCTGTGCATTAAAGAGGACAAATTTCATTACTATTTTTCTTATGGTGGGCACCACAATTGGGAAAGGGACAGCTAGGTGATCGTTCCAAATAAGTGATTTTGGAGTTGCACAGTTGAGATTATCAACATTGTTGAAAATAAGATCTGCAGATTGTCCCATAGCATGTGTAGCCTGAAACTAATTGAGAACTCACAGTTATAACCTAATATGGAGAAACCGATGTGAATGGCCTCATCAATGCCGAGTGCTGAGTGTTACTTTAGCCAAGTTTCTGTAAGGAATATGGCATCAGGATTTACGCCCTTTATGAAATCATGGATCTCCTATTTGTGTTTGGGAAGGGATTTTACATTAATTAAATTAAATCTGAGAAGTTTGTCCTTAGTAATGGTCCTTGGACTTGTTGCCTCAGTCAAGAGTGTGTTTAGCAAGTTGAGTGTGGAGGTTGAAAATCAAGGGACACCTGAGGCAAATGTACTGTTTAAGATTGAAATATCATCTGATTGTTTGCGCTTACCCGATGGAAGCAGTTCGAGAAGGTCTGATCTGGAATAAATAATGTTATCAGAGCTCAAACTGCTGGGGGTATGGCTCTGGGTATGGTCTAGGCACAGATTGGCGTAGACGGGCTTGCCTTTGGTGCACCTTCACCGGTGTCTTTTTAAAGCCCTCCGTCATGGCAGGGGGCATGGCCCAAGAAACTAGAGCACTAATGTGCAATGTGCTTGAATATGGGAAATGCAAAAGAAAGAGGGAGAACTAAAAACCAAACTGGACCCCAGCAGATCCTGTGTGGGAGGTCAAGTTGCCTTGCCTCTGCACACTATAAAGAAAAGAAATGTAATTAAAATAATAAAGTGACATCATTAAAAGAAATGAAAGACTCAAGTAAGTCTAGGAGCCCACTGGGAGCCAGACTTCTCTGGTGTACAAGGAAAAAAAAAATATCCAGAGTTCTGGGAAAGTGATACGCTGTCTCCTGGATGGATGTTGCAGTTTTAGAAATTGTAATGATGCACAACAGCGTACTTTCTAAACCCTCTATCCTGTCAGGGGCGTGGCCCCAGAAACTCGAGTGCTAACACACTGGAATATAGGTGTTAGAAGGTGGTTCTGACACTTTGGGCCGCCCGGATTTTTCGCTTTTTGAGCACCTATTTGTTGAGCTTTTACTGTGGGAGAGCCTCATAAGTTGGGACTCACCCACAGTGAACTCATGAAGAAAAAGACTGCGTGTGGATTTTACTGGTGTCCCCCTAGCTTGACTAGGCCGCTGCGCAGCAGCTGGAGTAAGGGGCACCGGGCTGGTTACATGCAGACACCTGTGTACATGCGTGTGCACACGTGTAGGGGCTGCGCAGGGGAGATTCCTGGCGTGCGCAGCCCAGGAGCAGATACAAAGTGAATGGTGTGGCAGGACTTATGCAGAATTGGGTGGTGACATGGAATAGGCTTTATACACTGGGAAGAAACATGCCAGGGAAAGTCAGTGTGTTTTACTGTATTGTTCACTTCATTATTCCCCTATGGGGAAGTGGAGCCCATGGGCTAGTGTCACTTTCCTAAGGCCTACAAATTCCAGACACGCACTAAAGTCCACGGTAACGGGTCTGAGAAGAAGTATTCTGCAGAGTCCAGAGTCATATTTGTACTGCTTTTGGGTCATCCATAAATGCTATAGTTCTCTGAGTCAGCTCATAACCAGGACCTGGCTGGGGTCTGGCCCTGGCAGGTTAGATTAATGACCTTCTTCCCAGAGCGAAGATCTTCCCTCCAAGGGGAGAAGATGGGTGGAGCTGCAGGCTAATCCATCAGCAGCTGTCACTGGGTGCCAGGCACCAAGCTGCACGAAGAGGAAGGCAGCTCGGGGGGGGGGGGGAAGGGGCTTTCAGAGACCATGTGGCAGGAGACCCTGGACGATGGCATTTTGAACAAACCCAGAGGCCTGGGCAGGAAGGAGGGAGCAGGGGCAGAGAAGTGATGTGTCGCTGTGTGATAGGGCAAACAGAGACTTCCTGCCAACCCCCTCCCAACTTCTTAAAAGAACTTGCACAGGAAGAGGAGCTCTCTCTGGGGTGTGGTCTGTTGAGACAGAAGGTGCTGGAGCCTGGCGCAATGGGCAGTTGGAAGGAGGAACCCCCTGACTGCTCCAGAATCCTGAACAGCGCCAGGAGAAGAGTCCAGGACCAGTGCGCAGAAGCAGGGGCCTCTGCGCAGGGAGAAGAGAGGCCCAGGAGGAGAGCCAGGCGAAAGGCTGGCGCAGGGAGCCAGTGAAGACAGCTCCCTGTGAATCCCCCCTCTCAGAGACCCAGAGGGCGAAGGAGAGTGCTCCCAGTGGCTGGGGAGCGTCACCAGGAGCAAGAGGAGGCAAAAATGGCGCAGATCGGTACCCTGGGGGCCGAGATATGCCCCCCAGAAGGTAGGCGACCTTTGACCTCCAGGAAGACCGACGACGAAGCGCGTGGGGCTCCGCCGCCGGTCTTGCATGTGCCCCCGGGGTGGGTTAGGTCCCGAGGGCTGCCCCCAGGAAGAAGTAAAGTCGGGGAGCGCCGTCGCGCTCCCCGTGAACTGGCCCATGAGGGGTGCCAGGAGCCCACCCTGGCCCCCCAAAGACATCCGTGGAGGGGGAGCGCCGTCGTGCCCCCCTTGAAGAGAACTCGGGGGCCCGGGATCCCAACTCCGGGCCCCGATGGTGATGAAGAGGAGGGGTGTGCGCCGTCGCGTGTCCCCCCTTGCCCCGAAGCAAAGCCGGGGAGCCCCGTCGCGCTCCCCGTGAAGACATGGCCGCGGGGCGCCAGGAGCCCACCCTGGCCCCCGCAATGGAAGCAAGTCGGGGAGCGCCGGCGTGCTCCCCGTGAACATGGTGAGGGGGCCTGGGACCCCATCTTTGGGCCCCGTGTGGAGAGGGAGGGGGGAGTGCCGTCGCACTGCCCCGCGGCCCTGCCCGAACAGCGGGATCCGGCGTGTCTGCCCGCCGGAGCGGGCAGACCAGAAACGAGAGGCCGGCTCCCGCGGCAGCCCAAGAGGGGGCTGGCCGCGCGGGGAGCCGGCGGGGGCAGCTGGGGGTGGGCTCCCCAGGCTGCCCTCCAACGAAGGAGGCAGCTGCGGGTCCCGGGTGGGACCGGGACCCCGGAAGAAGAGTTGGGGCATCGCAGGGCCCGGGTGGGACTGGGCCCCCGAAAAATAAGCCGATCAACCGGGGGTGGGCTCCCCGAGCCGTTACCCTCACCTGGGGGTCCGGGTGGGACTGGGCCCCCCTTACCGAGACCCAGGAACGCGGCGAAGCCGCCAGCACCACCAGCGTGGCTCTCCCCGGCACAACGGGAGAGCCGCTCATCTAAAATTCACGGAAGGCCGAGGAATCGCCCCATAATGCCTTGCAGGCCTGGACCGGCCTGCAAGGGAAAAACCACTTTTTCTCTGCTTGTGGTGGCCCCAGGAGGACGGGGCACCACCACATGAATGCAAAGGCGCTGGAGGAGCTGCAGGAGCAACGCAGTCTCCCCCAGCCTGAAGATGAAAAGTCCCACCCTCAGTCTCTGGGGGACTGAAAAGAATAACCCCTCAAGGGCTCAGCCATCATCATTTAAACACTCCCTGGGCTGGAATTTTTGTTCTACAGCTGGGGGTGTTGTGAAAAGTGCACCAAGGGATGAAGGTCTGAGCTAGGGGATGTCTAGAGAAGGGCATCACCTGGAGGTGAAGAGGTGTAATTGCACCGGAAATGCGTTTACTAAGGTTATTTCTTTTAGAAGGACTGAAAATCACATGTGTACTGTGAAGTACTTGTGTAAGGTGATGTTAAGCTAAATGGGGTTATGTTGCTCAACCTTCCTGCTAGGCGGTCTGGCTGTATTTACTTAATCCTATGATTTTACCTGTGATTCCTTTTAAAGTGAAGAGGTGCAACTGCAGGAGAAGTGCAGTTGCCAGGGTTATTTCTTTTAAAGGGACTGTAAGTCACATTTGTAAGGTGATGTCATAAGCGAAGTGGGGTTATGTTGCCAGACATTCCTGCTAGGGTGTCTGGCTGTATATACTTAATCCTGTGATTTCATCTCTGATGCCTTTTAGGGGCTGTAATTGCAATGCATTATAATGACCCACAAAGGTGATGAGTACTGTCATTCTAAAGTAATGCTTAAACATGTATTCTTGCTGCTGCGCTTAAGTGAGGAACAACCCAGACTGTTAGCCCTGAAGATGTAGGGGTGCATACTGTATGGTCAATATAAGATGCTCAGTCAGGGTTATGTGTCACTAGGGCAGGTGAACCTATTTTTAATGTGTGTTGAGGTAATGGGGTGGGTCGCCACTGGGATGGTGCCAGTGCGCAGGGCCCTCGCTCCAGGTTATGTTCAACTAACTGCATTAGGGGGCAAGATGATGTGCATACATGGGAGTGGTGGTACTAGACCCCACCCCCCCTTTGGGAGGGGTGGAAATGTTATGCAATGTCACAAAGTAATTCCAACAGCTTATGTATATTTGTAAATTGGTGCATAGTATTGAGTAGTGTGTGTGTTTAATAAATGTACTCTTACTTTTATAAAGCAAAGTACAGACTGGACAATCAATTATTGAGTGTTATTTCTGCGCACCTGCAAATGGCGATTACTAGCCCACACCACCTCCCTTGAGTAAGCCTTAGACTGCTCTGCAACGCTACCCTCTGAGAGTCAAGCGCTACAATACGGTGTTTGGTTCCCAGTGAAGGACAAACTGTGTCATGTTATTTGTGCAGGCCTCACAGATACTGCCTCGTTTTCCAACAATAGGAAACACAAAAGTAGAGGTGAGAACTAAAAAACAAATTGGACCCCCGCATATCCTGTGTGTGACATCAGACTCCTTTGCCTCTACACACAACAAGGAAAGGAAATATATTTACAATATTAACATAAAATGTGAAACCATAAAAGAAAATAAAGTGTGAAGTGATTCTAGAAGCTTAATGGGAGCCAGGTCCCTCTGAGGTACAAGGAAATAAAATCCTAATTTGGGTGAATTTGTGCAAAGTGATAAGCCGCTTCCTGAATGACCATTGCAGTTTTTGAAATTATGATGGTGCACAGCAACTTCCCTTTTTAAGCCCTCTGTCCTGGCGGGGGCGTGGCCCAAGAAACTAGTGTGCTAACGTGTTTGAATATGGGAAGCACAAAAGAAAGGGGGAGAGTTAAAAAAACAGCAATACCAATCAGCAAAAAAAGGGGGTGACCACGCAAAAGAGGGCATTTTCTAACAGCTGCCATAAAGTGGAGCTGCTACTGTGCTGTTGACAGAACACCAACCTGTGGATGTTTTTTATGCTTCTTGACAGTGTTGTCAAAATATTTTTTCCAAGCCCCCTTACACATTTTTTTTCTATTGGCATTACCAATCCATTTGGATTGCTTCTCTCAATAAACATGTCAAAACTCTGAAGGCATATGAATGCCACATTTGGTTAATTGTGTTTTCTGTTTATTTAAATCTCATGTTTATACAGGTGCAGAAAAGAATAATGTCAATTAGAGGGAGTGAGTGTGTGATATGTACTAGCATTGCCGAAGCTGATAGTTCTGGCATGAATTTGCATGTAGAAAGAAGACTGATTGACTTTGGCACAGCTTGTGTCATCGCATCAAAAATTGATGGATTTGCATTTCATGCAGCTTAACGTAATTTCGGATCATTATCCCGAAATTTTGTGTAATAATTGCACAAAAGAAAATTCTGTAAATTTTCTCATACCCATACGGACAACAAGCACATAGTACCTTTGTTGAATGGTAAGGATCTATCAGAAAATTAAAGGTTGGCTCCCCTCTGCCACAAACAATTAGACATCCAAGTTTGAACTTGTTGAATCACACCCAACTAGCAGCATTTTATGATGGTTTTGGTTTCTTAGTATGAAGAAACGAGGTGCTGAATGCTGATTGCCTATAACAACAGAGCGTTCGCAGGATATACTGCAGCTAACCTGACCATTTACAATATGCCATTAATGCTGTGGAAGGGGAAAAGCTCTGACTATCCACTAACCAGACATTTTTTGTCCTCTCCACCGTTTTAAAATTTTCTAAAATGTAAGGAAACACCAGTAATTCAGCCCCAGAGGTAGCAAAATCAGTGCCAGGAACACAGGGGCACCTCGTCCCTATGGACATCGGTTGGAGCTTCAGTCTCTTTGTGTTTTGTCAATTTTCTTCATGACAATAATAATATATTATTCGCTATTAGTGCAATAAAAATGGAGTACAGTTAGTTGGAATATGACCCTTCCTGGCAGCAGAGGTAAGTAAAAAATATTTTCAATGTATGTTGTGTGCAAGTGCGCAGGTGAGTGTGTGTTTATGTGAGAGTGTGCATGTGTGATTGTGCGTATGTGTAAGCATGTTTGTGTGAGTGAATGTAAAGGTCAAATGATGTGTGATGTCACTTCCGCTACCTCTGGCCTTTTGGTGAATTGAGGTTCATGTCTGGAACTAGTTTGAAGACTGGGGAAATGCCTGCAGGAAATGGTAATACCGGGCTTACCGTTTCTAGGATATTTTATGAAGTGCACTCGACATAGGGCCCAAATGTGGTGCTGAAATATTATTTAATGCAAGTGGCATATCCACGTTTAATGCATGAGCTTTAGTCAGAGCAAGTTGGTTCAAGTGGGATAAGCGAGTTATTTTTTAACTAGGAAAAAGCGCAACAAAAAAATGGTTCAGAAACGCTTGCATATCTGAGACAGGGAGGCGTACTGTCGTTGACACTTGCAATGACTTTCCCTCCGATAAAACAAACAAAAAAAGGTTTATATCATTTGGACGCACACCCAGGGCGTTTCTTTTTCAATAATGGCGCCTGCTTGGCCCAGTTGTCCCTTTATCCACCAAATTAGAGAAATTAGAAAAATAAAAGAAGGACTTAAATGCATTTCGTTTAGTGAGCAACCTGTTCGTGCTCTCTTGTAGTCTTATGCTCATTGTTCGAGGTTTTCAGCAAACAACATTATGAACTATAAGGTCTGAAACTGGTATTGAGTAAACTCATTAAGAGTATACTCTTTGAGTGAATTTTAAAGTGATTGGATTTTAAATGAGTCGATTTCGGTCTAAGAGCTGAACTTTTAGTTGCTTATTAACAAAGTTACCTTTTTATAGACTTCGTGTAAAAGTGAACAAAAAGAAGGCAAGATAACCTGCAGTGGAATGTAAAAGACTGAATTCTCCATTTAAAAGTTCCAGTCTTCCTGGTAGGCAACATTTAAGGTAATACAATAGTCAGACCAGTAACACCTGTTGCAGTAAAAGATCTCACACTACAAGCAAAGTTTGATTTGGGCCGGTGGTTGCAGGTGGTGGGGACCAGCACTCATTTTTCATTTTTTTGAAGAACAGGATGTTTTCCCTATCATGGGAATTTGACCCAGATCACAGAAAGAAGGGCAGAAAAGGGGGAAGGAAGGAGGAAAAGAAAGATAGAAATAGGGAGAAAAGAATGATCAAAAAGATATTTTAAGTATAAGGAAGAAAGACAGAAAGTGCAGGATGATGGAAAAAGAGGTACGGAGTAAAAGCAAAATAAAAGGCAGCCTCGGTATTTAATAGTGCTGACATTTGGTAGCACTGGCAGGAGCCTCCCAAGAAAAAATTTGGGCTTCTGCACTTATTAGTGGCTATTCACAAACTGTATTTTGTAGTATGTGATGTAATAATACATCACAATAATACAACTATACTATTCATGAACTATGAACTGCTATTCACTAAACTGTGTGGAAACTTCCACCTCTCCTGCTTTTTCTGTATGGAGATTTCTGCCACATATGTGGAGATCTCTTACTTGTGAAAAAGTTACCTATAGTAATTTTACACTACTTAATCCTGTTTCACAGGAGGCTCTATCCCCTAAGTTGAGATGTGGAGACATGTAAATATAGACCGAGGAGTAACTCTGCAATCTAAAATGATGAACAACAAAAAGTTAGACTTACAGCTATGTGTAGCAGTAAATATTCACATGTGTAAATATACAGATGTATATTTACGTTTGTGAATCAGGCCCATAATTTACAAATGAAGAACCAACTTTGAGTACACGTTGTGGTTGCGATAGTCTATGGGCACTCACAAACATTTTCTCAAGGGCCACAAAATTTGGTCTGTGATGTGATGAGGGCCGCATCGATGCCAGCAAGGTAGTGATTCGGGTGGTGCGCGAAAGGTGGGTATAGGGGAAGCAAAGCATATACAGCTAGTGGCTGAACTGCACAATCTTAAACCAGAAAGCCTGAGATTAATTCCAGCTTCCACTCTTTACCAAATTGTGTGGAATGAAATACACTTTTTGAATTTTAAAGAGATGTTATAATATTTTTTCACTTTTGCTGCAAGATGGCTTTGAAAATGAAGGAGTTCTTAAAGTTAAGTGGTAAAAGGCAACATAGTACCAGTAGGTAGGTTAATATTATTATATTAGTAGCCGACCTGATGTGGTATTGCTAAGAGTAGTAATTGTGCCTGTAGTATTATGTATACAAAGCACTCACACTTCGAGTAGTAGTAGATTTAGAACCTAATTGATCAACACTGCACCACTGCAAATTCACCAAAAGTGACACACTCTGACTCTAAGTGTTGATTTGTTAATTAGTAATCAGTGTAAAACGTATTTTGCACTGGAAAGACATGGTTTTCCGCCCATTTATAAGTACATTGAATGAGTTTGACTTTGTTACAAATTGTTGATTTATAAGATCCATTGTATGTCCTGACAACAAATGCTGACTTTGCTTTTATGTCCTTGAACACCTGTACTATCCATGCTGCCATCATTTCCCACTGGTTGGATATGTGGTGCTTCTCCACCACAGACCAACCTCCCCAAGCAGAGCTTGGATCTAATTCAGAGTTTGGCGAATGGCCTGTACTTCTTCCGTCATGGAGGGACTGATTTATGCATCAGACTGCTGTATTTGGGGCCTGATGGAGCGCCATCTGTAATGTTGTTGAATGGTCCATCAGCAGAATCTCATTTCACTTTTGTTGGTCCCCTGTCCACCGTAGAAGGATACAACTCGGTCTACGTTGAGTATGCCTCATTGAAGTCGATTTCCCTTGCGTTTGTTGGGTTTCGCGGTGTTGTTATAACCCAATGTGAGGCTGGGGAAAGCTGAAACCTCTGGTAAATATAATCACAAAAGCAAACACAAGGGATATTATGTCTGGAAGGCCCCAAATTTCCAACAAAATGTCACAACAACACAAAGTTAAACACTTACCAACAAGCCATGCGCAACTTGGTGCAAGACCTTCCTTCTTTTATAGAATGGAGCTGTTGAGTAGTACTAGCAAGTTATGGGTGGAAACTGGAAATCTTGCACACAGACTATTGATGTACAGATCGGAGATCTGCTAGGCAAACCACCTGTACATTGATGAAGTGGGCATGCTTCCTATTGTGGTACACTTGCTCCTGGCCTTGAGGTGGCACCAATGCAATGTGGGCTCCATCTATGATATCAAAACATGTGGTATGCCTCCCTAGCCATAGACATAAGCCTTGATATTGTTGAGATTAGCATTATTTGGTGGACATTAGATGTAGTCATGGTGTTGGCTATCAAGTGCTTGCACACAAAATTGCTTATAACAATGGTAGTAACAACCGGGGACAGCCTGCATGTATGAAGCCATCAACCACAGTTACTGATTCTTGCTCTAGGGGCCTGATTTAGGTTTCAGCAAGGTTCCTCAGTCACGATGACGGACATCCCATCCACCGAAATATAAATCCCATGGAATATTATGGAATTTATAGATTGCCTTTACCGTTTTGACAGAGTAACCTGTCCGCCGAAATGTAAATACGGTCCTAAATTGCTGTGCTACATTTGTGCTTCAAAGACCATAATAGAGTTAATATAACCTTTCTCATCTCTTTGCCTTAGTCTTGATTCCTCATTGATGCTTTACACTTTCTCTCCGCTTTGCCACCATTAGCAATCCCATTAAATGTGGCAACTTCCACTATAGAGTGTAAATTCAATGCTGGACACTGTTACGTATGATGTGATATGGGGTCAGCCTATGTAATGCTTCCAATATAGTAGGGAGAAAATACTATTTTCTCAGATTCTAACAGTTGGTTGGTCAAATTTTTATTCAACTTTTGCATTCAGCCTGCGTAGGGCGATCAACATTTTTCACATCAATTAATACTCTCTAAAACTAAGTGCAATCCACAAAAATTCTAAATGAGTTCTCTGATTGCAGGAGTGTCCCATTTAGGCTGCAAGGGCTGTGTCCATGCCATAATTTCAAGATACCCCAAAAAGGAAGTAAAAAAATACTAATGGCTACGTTTTTGCCTTAAACGGCCCTGGCCCCACTGCTTATTTACTGCCCCCTGATTGACTAGTACATTGTGGTGCACCTTTGAATCCCAGCATTCATCTGCTATGCTCATTTATGTATCATATGTTCTTCTCCCTGTACTGTATCCGTCCTACCCTAACTGTGATGCACTCCTATCTTGCTCGTTTTATGCATATTCAAGTAATGAATGTCCTTCCCACCTCTATACCCCTATACCCCACCTATCCTAATTGTAAAGCACTCTGATACCCACCTGGGTCACGTTCGTGCTATATAAAACTTTTAAAATAAATTCAGATTAATTTAATGTAAATATATCTTACTGTGGTTATCCTGAGAGTGTGGTGTGGAACAGGTCTTGCTGGACATATTTTAAACACTCCTGTTCTACTGCAATAGCACTAAAATAAGGAACCCGTGCTGCTGGTGTTTATCCCATTGTTGTTAACTATTAGCTACATCAAAATAAAAAGTAAACATTTGTTGATTAGCAAGACCTTGGTTCCTATCATGAAGGGCTTTTCTTGCACAGCGCAGAGCCGAGCGCCTGTTTATTACACAAGCAGGGGCTTATTTACAAGCCCCTTGCGCCTATGGTACATCACTTTTTCCCATATGAAAAGTGACGCCCCCGTGATGCAAGGGGATTGTAAGTATATGCCCCAAAGTGGATAAAGTGAATTCCGTTAACCTGATATTTCTCTGAGTTAGTGCTTTATTTTCAGACTACCCAGTCCAGTAACAGAAAGAATAAAACCTTACCCAGTGTTTCTGAGCTGTACGATCTGAAAACCAAGCACTAACTCAAAGAAACATTGGGATTAATGAATTCACTTAATGCCCTGCAGGCTCTATGCTGCACCGGAAAAGCCCATCTTGATACAGACCCTTGAGGTTCATTTCAAATAGAGCAAACCTTTTTACATACATTCCAATAAGAAACTTTAGCATTTGTCCTGTGTCCAATATATGACAACTAGGCGCAGACGAAATGTAAATTGCACAGGAGTAATTCACATTTCAGGATTTTTATGTTACACGAAATTTCCCAAATCATTCCTCTTTGAGTATTTACACTGCCGTTAATGGCAAAATTAGACCACAGGAGCTCGGGAACAATGTGAAAAACCAGAATACAAACTCTCTCAAAAATTGATAGATTTGCATCTCATGCTGTTTAACCTAATTTCGGATCATTTTGCCGAAATTTTGCATAATAAATAATTACACAAAAGAAAAGTATGCAAATTTCTCCTACCCATACGGACACCAAGCACATAGTGCATTTGTTGAATGGTAAGGATCTATCAGAAAATTAAAGGTTGGCTCCCCTCTGCCACAAACAATTAGACATCCAAGTTTGAACTTGTTGAATCACACCCAACTAGCAGCATTTTATGATGGTTTTGGTTTCTTAGTATGAAGAAACGAGGTGCTGATTGCCTTTAACCAACATAGCATTCGCCGGATACTGGAGCCAACACAACTATTTTCAATATGCCAATAATGCTGTGGAAGGGGAAAAGGTCTGACTATCCACTAACCAGACATTTTTTGCCCTCTCCACCATGTTTAAGCTTTCCAAAAATTAAGGAGAGGAACACCAGTAATTAGTTGGAATATGACCCTTCCTGGCAGCAGAGGTAAGTAAAAAATTATTTTCAATGTATGTTGTGTGCAAGTGCGCAGCTGAGTGTGTGTTTATGTGAGAGTGTGCATGTATGATTGTGCGTATGTGTAAGCATGTTTGGGTGAGTGAATGTAAAGGTCAAATGATGTGTGATGTCACTTCCGCTAGCTCTGGCCTTTTGGTTAATTGAGGTTCATGTCTGGGACTAGCTTACAAGACTGGGGAAATGCCTGCAGGAAATGTTAATACCGGGCTTACCGTTTCTAGGATATTTTATGGAGTGCACTCGACATAGGGCCTAATTGTGGTGCTGAAAAATATTTTAATTCAAGGTGCATATCTAAGTGAAGGCATTAGCTGTAGTCAGAACAAGTTGGTTCAAGTGGGATAAGCGAGTAATTTTTTAACTAGGCAAAAGCTAAAAAAAAAATGGTTCAGAAACGCGTTCATATCTGAGACAGGGAGGCGTACTGTCGTTGACACTTGCAATGACTTTCACTCCGATAAAACAAAAAAATAGGTTTATATCATTTGGACGCACACCCAGGGCGTTTCTTTTTCAATAAGTAATCGTTCGACCTTGTATTTGGGAATCATTCGTATCATAAATACCACCCCGTGCGTACGTTAATCTAACTTTGCTGTTCGTTTGGGTGCGTCCAGCCTTGTTCGCCCTTCAACTGCAAAATGGCGACTAGCCAACTAGAAGGAGTTCACCCGGCTGTGACAGCACATGCAGGAAACCTAAAACCTGTACTTGATTAATGGCGCCTGCTTGTCCCAGTTGTCCCTGCATCCACCGAATTTGACAAATGAGAAAAATAAAAGAAGGACTTTAATGCATTTCGTTTAGTGAGCAACCTGTTCGTGTTCTCTTGTAGTCTTCTTATACTCATTGTTCGAGGTTTTCAGCAAACAACATTATGAACTATAAGGTCTGAAACTGGTATTGGGTAAACTCATTAAGAGTAAACTCTTTGAGTGCATTTTAAAGTGATTGGATTTTAAATGAGTCAATTTCGGTCTAAGAGCTGAACTTTTAGTTCCTTATTAACAAAGACTTTTATAGATTTCGTGTAAAAGTGAACAAAAAGAAGGCAAGATAACCTGCAGTGGAATGTAAAAGATTGAATTCTCCATTCAAAAGTTCCTGCCTTCCTGGTAGGCAACATTTAAGGTAATACAATAGTCAGACCAGTAACACCTGTTGCAGTAAAAGATCTCACACTACAAGCAAAGTTTGATTTGTGTCGGTGGTTGCAGGTGCTGGGTACCAGCACTCATTTTTCATTTTTTGAAGAACAGGATTCTTTTTCTATCATCGGAGTTTGACCCAAATCACAGAATGAAGAAAACAAAAATGGGAAGGAAGGAGGGGAAGAAAGATAGAAAAAAGGAGAAAAGAAAGATGAAAAAGAAATTGAAAATATAAGGAAGAAAGACAGAAAGGGGAGGATGATGGAAAAAGAGGTATGGAGTCGAAGCAAAATAAGGCAGCCTCGGTATTCAACAGTGCTGACATTAGGTAGCACTGGCAGGAGGCTCCCCAAAAATTTTTTGGCCTCTGCACTTATTGGTGGCTATTCGCAAACTGTATTTTGTACTATGTGATGTAGTACTGCAACTATACAATTCATGTACTACGAACTGCTATTCACTGAACTATGGGGCATATGTACAAGCCCCTATCGCCACGGGAACGTCACTTTTTCTGACGTTCCTGTGGCGATAGGGGCTTCGCCTTATTTACAAGGCAGCGTTAAGCCACTCAACGTGGCATAACGCTGCTTTCTAAATAAGGCCCCCTTTCGTGAAAGGGGTGGGCAGTGGGTGTTGCGGAGGGCGTTCCACCTCAACACCAATGGACTTTGACGCTGCCCCCTATTTACAAGGGTGGCGTAAACAGGAGGCAGCGCCAAAATTAAGACCTGGTCTTAACTTGGCGAAACAAGGAGAAATGCTTCATTTCTCCTCGTTTTTGCTTTTTCCATGTGTGCTGCCTTGTGCAGCGCACATGCAAAAACCAAAATGCCTTGGATTGTTTATGTGTAAGAAGGTGTCCCTTCCTGCACATAAACAATCTTTAAAAAAAAATGACATTTTGTAACTTCCATGTGTATTGCATTAAACAGCACACATAGAAGTGACAAAACAGCATTTAAAGGTTGTTTATGTGCATGAGGGACATCTTCCTATACATAAACAATCTTCCCCTGCATGCAGACACCTTGCACTATGCTGTAAGGGGGCCTGCGTTGGCTCTAGGCAGCTAAGTGCAGCGCCAGCACAGGGCGAAACGCAAGGCTGCACCATATTCTTGTAAATATAGTGCAGACTTGCGTTTCTGAAGTGGCGGAGTGCGGCGTTAAGCCATGACGGCTAACAACTCACTCCGCCACTTCTTTGTACATATGCCCCTATGTGTGGAAACTTCCAACTCTCCTAGTTTTTTTGTATGGAGATTTCTGCCATATATGTGGAGATCTCCTCCTACATGTGAAAAAGTTACCAATAGTAACTTTAACTACTTAATCCTGATTCAGGAGGCTCTATCTTCCCTAACTTGAAATGTGGAGACATGTAAATCTAGACCAAGGAGTAACTCTGCAATCTAAAATGATGAACAGCAAAAATGTTAGACTTACAGCTATGTGTAGCAGTAAATATTCACATGTGTAAATATACAGATGTATATTTACCCTTGTGAATCAGGCCTATTAATTTTCAAATGAAGCACCAACTTTGAGTACACGTTGTGGTTGTGCTAGCCCATGGGTACTCGCAAACATTTTCTCAAGGGCCACAAAGTTTGGTCTGTGATATGATGAGGGCCGCATTGATGCCAGCAGCGTGGTGATTCAGTGGGGGGTGCGAAAGTGGGTACCGGGGAAGTAAAGCATACACATCTAGTGGCTGAACTGCACAATGTTAAACTAGAAAGCCTGGGATTAATTCCAGCTTCCCCACTTTACCTAATTGTGTGGAATAAAAATACACTATTTGAATTTTGAAGAGATGTTATCATATTTTTATACTTTTGCTGAAAGCTAGCTTTGAAAAGGAAGGCGGTCCAAAAGTTAAGTGGTGAAATACAACATAGGGGTATATTCACAAGAACGTGCGATAACTACCGCAAGAGTAGCGTAACGCAACTTTCAACATCGCAGCCTATCGCGGGAAAATAACCCCGTGTCAACGTGGAATTTACAACAAGGTGGTAGCATGCGATAGTCACCAGATAACGCGTCAAATGTCAGCGTGAAAATCAACGCCACGCCGAAAAAATGCGAAACGCGAGAAATCATGCGATGAGGCCAATCGCGGTACAAAAAGTAGCAAAAAGCAGCCACAGGCCTGCAAATCGCACGCGTCTGGCGGGAAATTGCACCATAAAAACCACAGAAACAACACACCAGAAACAAGCCAAAGCACGTAGCAACATGGATGCACCCTGACCCAGCGCAGAGGTCAACGCAAACCCCACAACCCCCACAGACCACCAGCAAGGAACAACGGGGTTGGGGAAGGCCAAGGAGAAAAGGGAGAGGAAGACGGGGTGCAGACCGCAGGAAAACAAGACCAGCGCCACGGAGGCACAGAACACTACCAGCAACTGACCCACAAGCAGACCACCTGGAATGCAGTCGGAGTGCCGAGGAGGCCAATCCAGGAGGCCTAGAGGCGCCGCCAGGACGTGACAACCTAAACCAGGCACAAACCCGCTGCCAACAGGAAGGCAGCAACGGCGACAGGAGGTGGCAGTCCAGCGCCACAGGAGGAGCTGGAGGAAACCCAGGCCACAGTCATCAGTGTTTGAGACGGTGCAAGGAGGTGGGAGTACGGACACAGCTCGACAGGACCCGACACAACAACAACTGGGTGAGGATCCAACAGGGACTGGGGGGACGGGGGTGATGGGCACAATGGCACACATGCACAACGAGGTGTAGCACACTGCACACCCACAATTACCCAGGGACATGTCCCCCATCCCCGTGGCACAGTGCAGCACACACACATAGCAATCACAGCACATACCATGACAATGTGGCACAAAGTGCAACACCCACACTGCAGAACAGGGGACACAACTGGGTCCGCCCAGGCGCAGAAACAGAACAATCACATTGGACAGAGCAGGAAGCTGTGAGATACATATCTACGGCTACAACCCCACATCAGCCATGCAGGCCAAATGTCCACTGTCCCAACTCAAATAGCCACCACCGCCCAAACAGTCACAATGTACATTGTCACACAGTCTGCATGTCGACAAGAACAAGGCGCCAACACAATGCCAACATGCACCTCCCCTTCACAATGCAGAGGGACAAACAACACCTCCAGCAGGTCAGAACAGACAACCCATCAGTGATGCCGGAGACGAACACCACACCTTCGACACCGACACCCTACAACAGCCCATGGACATCCCACACAACCCACCACCAGGACCAGGGCAGACAAGCTACTCAGAGGAGAACCCAGCCCCTGCAACAGACCACACAGCATGAAGCACCCGCAATCACGGCTGGCTCACAACACTTCACCGACCCACACATGGCACCCCAATGCCAGGTGTCAGAATGCCAAAAGGAGGTGGCCCAACAGGTGCGGGTGTTGCCGAACCCATGGAATGTGAACTAGAACACATACGTGGGTGTCCAATACCCTTCAGGGACCACCTACACCCCACAAAGGAGACCCACACTGCCATAGAGACACATGCAGATGCACATACCCAGTACAGAACCACACCCAGGGGCACGCACATATCAGTCACACACCCACATTGGCTCTGCGTACAACGGCACAGTCCACTCCCCTTACGAATTGAGTGGGTGACGACAAAGCTACATGTCCAGGTTCTAGCCCGCTGCCTGCGGTGACATGTCTGCATCCACTGTACACAGCACAATGTAATGTCGTAGGGCCCAGGGCCCCCATGCATACAACAAGACCACAGGGACACATGCACATATCATGTTGAACTGGCTACGGGCACGTGCGCCCGGCCCCTTTGTTTCCAGGGCCACATGTACAGTGACGCCTGTGCTGGATGTGTGTGGGGTGAGTATAAGCCAGCCCGCACGGAGTGCTTGGTGCTGGCAACAACCTGAACAGTGGACACCAGTGTAATGGAAACAGAAAACACCAGCATAACAGAGTCAACTGCAGAGCAACATGGAGGGATCCGGAGTAAGGACAGAGGTCACCCAATATTCAGTCAGGAGGTTCCGTGAGTTGCAGTGCACTGAGGTAGGGGCACTAGAGAAGAGCGCGCTCATGTGAAGAAATTGCTAGGATTGTGTCCCTTCGGGTTAGTCCTGATGCAGATGCAGTGGGGTGTGTTACACCTGCATCAACTTCCTCATCAACGTCCCAGGTCTCCCACACTGCCTGATGTGACAGTTGCGTCCGCTGTCCACAGCGCAATACCCAGTAATAGATCCGGGTGTGTAGCTTGACTACCACCACCAGTCTGCATTCCTGCCTTGGGGCTGTTGCCTCCTGCCCTCCCATTGTCTGTGCCTTCTCCCGTCTGCACACTTGACACATCTTCCTCATCATAGTCCCAGGTCTTTCCCACTGCATGAGGTGACATTGCTGCGCAACCTCACAAAAGCACAAACTCAATCAGTAACGGACAATGGCTTGCGGTGCACTGAGTCACTGGCACCTGGAGTGCTGAGCAGGGTATCAGGCCGATGATGGCATCCACGACAGGTCTGAGCAACTCCGTAGGTCTGTCAGAACCCCGTTTCGACTCTGGCAGATGGCGGTTGGAGGTGGTCCTTGCGGTGGTGGTGTGTGTCTCCTGTGGTGATGCGACATCCGGCCGGTCACGACTCGATGCTATGTGTGGGCCCTGGTGGCCCGCAGTTGAGGCCGGAGGATGCGGACAGCGCAGGGCCACAGACACATGGCGTTGATGACCCCAAGACCATCGCTACAGAGGCCATTCAATGTCTCAGAAGAAGGGGTCCCAGGCCTGAGCAGCACAGAGTTAGTGGCCCCGGATGCACTGCGGCCGGCACAGGCACCCAGCCACGGGACGGTGACTTGCGGTGCAGTCAGATGGGCCATGCGACCTGAGCGGGTCCCCATCAATGTCCGAGGTGTATGTTGCGGAGGGTTGCGGGGGACAGTGGAAGGTGTCCTCCAGGGCATGATGCGGAAGGTCTGATGTTATCTGGAAGCAGCAAATTGAGGAGTGGAAAGCGAAACCCTCGTTTTCACCAACAATTCGGTATCAGCTACATGAGGATGAAAACTAGCCCCTATTCCGTAGACTCAAACGCCACCAATGTACGACCAGTGAGTGTCCATGAATGTCGGGGAACACACTTAGTGGCACAGGTGCTGAGAGGGGATGCAGTCTGCGATGATGCCAGTACACAGATGTGAACTCCAACATTGCCAAATCAAGACTCTGTGACCTACTGGACCGCAGTGTAGGCCGGAGGCAGCGGTCAGCAGTGGCCCACAGCCACGTGTCATTGGCTCGCGAGGCCCAGAGTTAGTGACACAGTGGCAGTTGTCGGTAGTGTTCAATCTCCTCCGTAACGATGATCCTGTTCCCTCCGGACTGCAACGCGTCATCCTCTTACGCCTCTCCGTGCGTGCGATGAAATATATTCTGCCTTTTGAATTACCGATGTTCAGTTCCAAATCTGTGATTCCACTCGTGTGCAGCGTAGGCCGAGGGCAGTAGTCCGCGTACGCCCACAGACACGTGTGGTTGTGATGCCATGCACAGATTTGTTGCCACCACATCGAAGGGTGTATAGTGAATTGTTCTCTGCCTTAAATAATGTTCACTGCCATGGTGTAATCAAGACTCAGTTCCAAATGTGTGACCTACCTGACCGTGGTGTAGGCCTGAGGCAGCGGTCAGCACGGCCCATTCACCGAGTGTCGCCGGCATAGGTTGGATGGCCCCACCGGCCTGCGTAGTTCAGGTTCAGTGGCACCACGTGTTCGGTCACCTCCGTGTATGTGACCCGGCATTCGTCCGGACTGAGCCGCATCTTCCTCTTACACCTCTCCATGCGACCACTGGTGTGGACTCTGCCATTCGTGCTTTGCGACTAGGTGCTGGATGTGTGGCCTACTGGTCTGCAGGGTAGTCCTGGTCCCTCATCCACATGTCGCCGGCTGGCGTTGAACAGGGTTAGTGGCACCACGAGTCGCCGGCTGGCCTTGAACAGGGTTAGTGGCACCACGTGTTGCCGGCTGGCCTTGAACAGGGTTAGTGGCACCACGTGTCGCTGGCTGGCCTTGAACAGGGTTAGTGGCACCACGTGTCGCTAGATGCCCATATGGAACTATGCCTCACAGTTCGGGGGGGGTCTGGTGCTGTGGCCGCTGGCCCGGATTTGGGGTCACTGCCATTCATGACTCAGGACACAGTTTCACACATGGGACCTACTGGTCCGACGAGTGGGCCGAAGGCGGCAGTAGAGTGCGTCAACGAGAAAGGAGTAAGGGGGCCTGTGTCGTGGAGGCCGTGATGGTCTGAGGAGGCTGCCAAGGTCGCGGGCCTCGGGCTTGGAGCTTGCGCCGGCACGTGGTGGGCCCTCCTTGACGCACGCCGGTGTCAGCAGGTGATCAGTGTGGCCTGGCTGCGCAGGGGTGGGCCTGATGGGTTCGTGGTCCAGCGTGCCGGGGTCCGGCAGGCGCACAGCATCGCAGGCAACTCCGCTCACGAGGACGGCGTCAGCCTCGTGGTGGGGTGGGAGGCGCCACCCTGGCAGAGACGTGGATCTTTCCGGAAGAGGACCACGCCCAGGCCTACGTGCTTTTTATTCATACCCCTACGCTGGCGTGGCGTACGCCGGGCCATCCCACTCCGGTGACGCTTAGAGGGGGGGCGTAACAGGCAACATTTCCGTGAGGTCCCCCACTGGCTGGGGTGACATGGTGGCGTCCACTGTCCACTACACTCCATACACCAGCAGTGTATGTCGCCATAGATATGGGTGTGTTCTGCATACTGCGGTGTGTCCAGCACATCTCCGCCACTCTTGGCATTGTGTACTTTCCCAATCATGGTTCTACTGCATCCTTCACACATGCCTGGTTGCCACCTCTCCCCACATTCGGCTATTATGTGGCTGAGGTGCCATGCCGTTGCTGGCTCACGTTCAGGGCTTGCCCATGTGAACATTGTAAGTTGTTCTGTCGTTTCTGGTGGGTGGGCATGTTGTTGTGCCTGTTTATGTGATTTTGTGACGTGTGCATTGCCAGAGTTGCATGGTTGTGGAGTTGAGGTGTGTGGGGTGTTCATTTGGATATTGCCAAGGGGCTGTGCATTTCCCTTGTTGCCATCCTCGGAACGCTGGTTGATGATGGACTGTCGGAGGATGAAGGTATCATGCACACTGGCTGTGTATTTGAAGGCGACATTGTTGGGGGTTCCACGGTGTTCTGTTGTTGCCTGCACATTGATGTGAGACGTGTGCTTCCTGTTGCGGTGATTGTGTGCTGTGTCACCAGGGGGCACAGGTGGTACATGTGTGCTGTGTATTGCCCCCAACACGTGCGTGCATCCTGCTTGGGCGTATGGTCCTTGCTTGGTTTCCGGCGGATCCTGCGCATTGTGTTGTACATATGGGGACTGGGGTACCAGGGTGATGGTGATGTCCAGGACAGGTGTGGGGGACTTGGATGTGGCTGGCTGAGAGACTCCTCCGACTCTGGTGGGTGTTGGTTGGGGGGTACCAGGGGCCAACAGGTGCAGCCAAGCCAGCAGCTTTGTGTGGGGTGGGATGTTGGTTGTCTGCTGTGCTGGTGCCGTAGGCCTGTTAGGCGATGATGGTCAGGATGCATAGGATGTTTGTCACTTTCAGCCTGTAGTGGACGGTGACATTGTCAGATGTTGGGTCTGTGCGGCTGGTACGCTTCCTGGGGGTCCGCTGTCTTTGTCTGCGCTGCGTCTGTGGTGGTCCGGGGGGGGGGGTGTTTCGGGTGTGGGTTGGGGTCCTGGGGTGGTGGCGGTGGGTGTTGTGGCCCTCTTGGGTGTCCGGGCCGCATGATGAGTGGCTCCATGGCATCTGTTGCCCTTCGGATGTGGCCCTGGGCTGTGCTCCCTTTTGTGGTGCTGGCTGCCGTCCGACTTTACACCAGGTCAGAGCAGGTGTAAATTTCTTGGTGCTAACGCGCCTTATCGCCTGTTTTGTGTTCTTATCGCCGATGTGGCTGGTCGTTGTGAATGTTGAGGTGTGATGTTGTCTCGACTTTTGGCACGGGAACGCCTATTCTGCTTCTCATTAGCGATATTTGCGGGGCTCCTCTGTGGCGATGTTTTTTGCGGCTGCTATCGAGGGTAAACTGGTGCTGTGGGCTGTTAACACTGGCTTGTGAATGGGGAGGTAAATTTATCACGACTTTGGCTGCGATAAAGTGCCCTTAATTCGGCGATAGCTCCTTGTGAATATGCCCCATAGTTTCTTAGTTTTTTAAACTTCAATGAACCTTTAAATAAATGCTTGCCTGTAATTATAGCGTCTTTTTAATGTTGGTGCTGATTTCAGTGAACAGCAGCCCAGTGCTGCTGTTGATAAGGGTGTCGCATGTAAAGATCAGGAGGGCCGCATTTCAGTATCACTGCACTAGTCTAACTGTCACAATAGAAATATTTAGTTGTGCACTAGCCAAATGGCCAGTGGTAGTTGTAACAGTAGCACTGTCTTTTATCCCAGTTTGTGTTACAATACTAGTACTAGTAACAGAATGAGCACTTTGTGCATTACTATTAGTACATGAATCTGGGATTATGGTGGCAACAATAGTCATAGTGCCAATGGTACATAGAGATGTAGTACCAGTAGGTAGGCTAATATTATTATATTAGTAGCCGCACCTGATGTGGTATTGCTAAGAGTAGTAGTTGTGCCTGTGGTATTACGTATATAAAGCAGTCAAACTTCGAGTAATAGTAGATTTAGAACCTAATTGATCAACACTGCACCACTGCAAAGTCACCAAAACTGACACACTCTGACTCTAAGTGTTGATTTGTTAATTACTAATCAGTGTAAAACGTATTTTGCATTGGAACATTGCCTAAAGAATGCAGAGGTTTGTCTCAAGCGGAGTCCCTAGGTGGTACATGGACGTTCGCATTCAACATTGATCTACTGGAAGAAGCTACACATCCTGTGGAACTGTTGCCTCCTTGGCCTCCTAGGCAAACCAGAATTAACTCTGCCCTTTTCCCTCTGAACTTTGTCAGTGAAGTGGGGAATCAGAGATATCTGAGGGAAAAGCATACAACTTCACCCTGGGCCATCAATTTCCTGTAGCATCTATCCTCTTTGCCAGAGAGTCCTGAAACCTGAGTAAAGTTTGGAAGAACAGAATTGTGATACTCTGCAAAGAGATCTATGTCTGGTATCTCATACATTCTGCAAAACAGCTTAAACACTTGAACTGTTATTGTGAGATTCTGTGAAGCGTATAACATTCTGCTGAGATCTTCAGCTCTCTTATTGTCTTTCCTCCTCACAAGAACTGCACTGATCAATAAGACATGGTTTTCCGCCCATTTAAAAGTACATTGAATGAGTTTGACTTTGTTACAAATTGTTGATTTATAAGATCCATTGCATGTTCTGACAACAAATGCTGACTTTGCTTTTATGTCCTTGAACACCTGTACTATCCATGCTGCCATCATTTCCCACTGGTTGGAAAGGTGGTGCTTCTCCACCACAGACCAACCTCCCCAAGCAGAGCTTGGATCTAATTCAGAGTTTGGCGAATGGCCTGTACTTCTTCCATCATGGAGGGACTGATTCATGCATCAGACTGATGAATATCAGTCCGCTGTATTTAGGGCCTGATGGACCGCCATCTGTAATGTTGTTGAATGGTCCATCAGCAGAACCTCATTTCACTTTTGTTGGCCCCCCTGTCCACCGTAGAAGGATACAACTCGGTCAACGTTGAGTATGCCTCATTGAAGTGGATTTCCCTTGGGTTTGTTGGGTTTCGCGGTGGTGTTATAACCCAATGTGAGGCTGGGGAAAGCTGAAACCTCTGGTAAATATAATCACAAAAGCAAACACAAGGGATATTATGTCTGGAAGGCCCCAAATTTCCAACATAATGTCACAACAACACAAAGTTAAACACTTACCAACAAGCCATGCGCAACTTGGTGCAAGATCTTCCTTCTTTTATAGAATGGAGCTGTTGAGTACTAGCGAGTTATGGGTGGAAACTGGAAATCTTGCACACAGACTATTGATGTACAGATCGGAGAACTGCTAGGCAAACCACCTGTACATTGATGAAGTGCACATGCTTCCTATTGTGGTACACTTGCTCCTGGCCATGAGGTGGTGCCAATGCAATGTGGCCTCCATCTACGACATCAAAAACATGTGGTATGCCTCCCCAGCCATAGACACAAGCCTTGTAATTGTTGAGATTAGCATTATCTGGTGGACATTAGATGTAGTCATGCATACATCTGAGCATAACATCCATGACCTGGATGAAGGTAGCTGAAAAAGATGGCTGCAACATCCCATTGGAGTGGCTAATTGTGTACTGGAAGTATCTACTAGGACAGAAATGTAATGCTTCATATTCTTTACAATGAATGGCAGACTGAGTTCTTATATCAGGCAACAGTTCAGATTGAAATTGTAATGCTAAAGAGTCAATGGTGTCAGGGCTGTGCCTTTTCTGCATGTTTCCAGATCTGGATGCAGTTTGTACACATGTTAATTTTGTTAGTGAATCCCTCTCAGTGTTCCCTGGGCTTTGTGAATAAACATATCTGAAACATATGCGTGCAACATGTCAATGTTGTATGTTTACAGACAAATGTTGGACATATTCAAATATTTTTTTATTTTAGCGCAGGTAAGATGACATTTATATACAATTTCAACATTTTATTCATATTTTCTCATACATTTGGTTTTATTCTTAATGATTTTTTCCTACGTATATAAACATGTATTGACAATACAAGTATTTTTAAAAAATCAACAAACATTCAAAAATTGTAATAAAAAGATTTGTACATTGAAAACACTTTCCTACTTCTAAATGTTTTCCTAATTATTTAAAATAACTTCCATTAATGTCTATGCACAGTATTTTTTTTTTTTTTTATTTGTTGAAAAGCTCAAAGTTGGCATAGATTACATTGTGGACAAAGTATCTCAATTGTTCATATTGTAGAAGTTCTAGTTGCTGGTGGAAGCAAAGTCACAGATGACAGGACATATCCACCGCTAATGGTCTTCCTGCCTGGCATATTGTCAGGTATATCCTACGCAGACAATGTTGGCTTATGATGGCAGAACAAAAATGGTGGATGCCTGCCATGGTGGATGATTGACAAATAATCGTAGTGTGTGCCTACATTTTGCAGTATTCACATTCCTGCACTGGTAATATTGGTCTGGGATTAACAGAATCGGTTTCTTATTGTGTAAGCGTCTGTTAACGTAATTTCATTGACATACCTATTTTTAAAGCCATTTTGTCACTTGTCTCCTATCCATTAAGTGTAGCAACTTGAGCAAGCTTCACCTGTTGTCACTCATTTTCTTCTGCTAATGGTTTTGACGGCCCTTCTGCATCCACCAAATCTAAATCCGCCCATTTCTCTCCATATCTTCCCACATCCCAGACTGCTGACACCTCTCATCAAAGTTCTCTCTTTACGAGGAACAACCTCCTTGCTCACATTCTGTGATTGGAATCACCAGCTCAGCTGATTCCTAATGTACTCCATTACTGGGATGAGAAGGTCATACTTCTTTGCTACTGGATGCCACTGCTGAATATTATGAAGAACCAGTGGACCCCTGTATGGATAAACACACGGAAAAACACAGAGACAGCCCGCCTACAAGAAATAAAAATAGTTATATAAAGAATTCATTGTCTAACTAACATCGAGTATTGAATAACATAGATTACACACCATGCATCCCTGTACTTGGAGCCGGTCCATTGCTGATTTGTGGTCCCTCATTAACATAAGATTCAACAGCCACACCAGCCATATTCTTCTGTCCATTCGAAGACACACTATTACTTTGTTTGTCTGGTAACATGCCCTAAAGTAGCCCAGTCTCTGGGATGGACGAAGCCTTGACTTTAGATAGTTTATTAAAAATCTGAAAGTCTCTAGATCGTGGATGGTACTTTAAGTCACTTCTCTCATTTGGGTTCTGGGCTATGCCTCAATAACAAGGTTCTCCAAGTAAGGATGAATCTGGATGTTCTCCCAGCGTAACAATGCCATCACTGGAGCCACCTCCTAAATGAACAATCTGGGCGAAGATTTGAGAGCAAAAGCTAATGCTTGAAACTTCCAATGTCTCTCCCCTTTTGCATATATCAGAAACTTCTGACCCTACATGGCTATAGAAATAAGTAGATACAACTCCTGCAGAGGCACAGACATTAAAAAAGTGTCTTTTACCACTAATGGACTCATTTTTTGCAGAATTGTCTTGATAAAGCAATTGAAATCTTTCAAGTCTATCACCAACCTGCATTGACCTGACAGTTGCTTGACTAAACATTCCATTGAAAACTAGCACTCGCCTTGCTTCCTGAAGGAAGTGACATGCTAGGGCCACCCGGGTCACTGATGACCACCTCTCCGCCTTCTGTACCAAATAAAGAGTCGGTCAGACAGTGGAGAATATGAACCAATAACTATTTATTCATATACACTGAGTGGAGCCCCATCTGTACAGTCCATGAGAGTGCTACAGAGGGAACTAAAGACAGCAAGCATAGAGTTACATTATGTACATTTCATATCTAGGCAAAGACACGCCGACAGTGGAATTTTCCAGGCAGATGCAGCTGGACATTGAAATACAAAAAAAAGGTTTTGGTTCTCTTATCTTGCACAACCTAGCACAATCCAAGGTCGTTTCACCCTGGACCCGCCACCAGACAAGTGGGAGAGGACCTCTATCTGGTGAGAAAGCTATGCACTGACATGAACAGTTTACTCATTACCGAAACAAAACCTAACATTTCAGAAATGAAACTTAGCAAAGACCATTTCTCAGAAATGGACGAGATCAGTTTCGAACAGCCTAAAATGGCACCTACAAAGAAAATGGTATAGCGAATGCTAACTAAGATACAACACTGCGAAAGCATTAGCGGGCCTAATCTAACACAGCCGCTTTTGGTACTGGTATAATTGCGTTTTTTTCTGCACCAATGCTAACATTTTCTCCAGCAGGGGCTTTCTCTTGACTGGGTTCTTTTGAAGGTGAGTTGTAATTTACCTAGAATTTGGAGGCATTGACAGAAATTCTAACAAATAGCATTGCGATATGATTTGTATCACATTATCCTCTTTGACTGCCTCTTTCCATCTATTATGGAATTTTGACATATGATCACCAAACAGGCACGATTGGCAGTGCAGACCAGCATACTGAAGCTTTCTGTTTCTGATTCTCTTTATGGTCCTTTTTAGCACATTTTTAGTGGTAGAAAGATTATTTTTCTTGACTGAAAATGTGACGTCAAATTTCCTTTGCTTTGGTCTACTATGAGGTTTTCTTGATCTTTCAAAAAAATCCATACCTGAATTTAAAAGGTTGCACGTGATTTTGGTTTGTTTTAAAAAAAAAAAAGTGAATTGCTATTTCAAGATCTTTACCAAAAAATCAATTTTTCATAAAGGCATCTGTAAGAGATAACTCTTTAGACCTGCTTTAACCTTTCAGTTACATGTATCTTCTGTCTGCTACTAATCCACCTGCAGTCCCTGCTGAGGCTTTTAGACTATCAAACGTAACATCTAATAGGTATTTTTCTTATAGTTCCATTACTGCCAATAATCTCGACAGATCAGTCCCATTTTAAATGGTTACAGACACAGACTGAAAAACCCTTGACTAATGACTGTGACAAATGGACTCAATAGGTCTGCCCTCATTGCTAGACTCAGTTCCAAATAGGCTCTTGTTAAGGCTGCATCAACTTTTTTTCTACCTGGGGCCGCATTACACATGCGGCCCACTTTCCTTCATTGCGCTGGGTGCACCTTTAAAAAGGTGCACCCCGCGCACTGAAGGAAAATGGGCCGTATTATGATGAATGCGCTGCCCTCAGGGCAGATGCAAATTCACGCTGCCCTGGGGGCAGCTCATTCATGCAAAAAACGGTGGCTGCTTTAAAGCCGCTCCTTGTTTTCACAGTGCAGGAGGCAACCCGCCTGCCCTTTGAATGGGGATTAGAGATCTGACGCACCCGCCTGCAAGGGGATGTCTGGGGGGGTCCATAGGACCCCCTTCCCCCCCTCCAGAGGGCTGTCTGTGCGCCTCCTGAGAGCTTCTTTGCCTCTGTGCCCATGTCTAATACAGCACAGGCTCAGAGGCAAAGGGATTCCCTCATTTGAGGGAACGCCCCCTGAAGATAGCGATGGCACTTTATGTGCGCCAGCGCTATCGGAATTGCAGAAGGGGCCGCACAAGCGTTTACGCCCCCTTCTGTAATACCAAAGTGCCCTAGGGGTGCAGAAAGCGGGTGCAAACGCCTGTTGCGCCCACAGGGCACTTTGTGTAGTACGGCCCCAGATATGATAAGGAAATCTCTTCCATTAGAACAGATGTTTGTCAAGTCAAATTTTCAAATAAAGGATCAATATCTGGTGTAATTTCAATTCAGCCTTATCAACTGGATATATTCTTCCCATAAAATGCAGAACCAGAGTTTTTTCCCTTTTGGAATAGGCTAGAAACTATAGAATCGACAGGACGTTTATGATTTAAATGTTTTCTAAACTGCCTAAACCACTCTTGTCAGTAGATGGTTGGTCTTCATCTAGTGGAAGATTTAAATTGGCACTAAATTACGCAACTCCCTTGTTGATATATATTTCCCTCTTGGGTTAATATTATCACCAGCTTCCACCACCTCACCATAAGTAGGAGACGTTCAAAATGATGAAACAGAAGTAGCGAAAGGGAAAGGTATTTGAGAAGAATAAGATCTCATTGGAGAATCCCCTCACCAATACCAATCTAACTTGTCCAGTGCTAAATTTGTAAAAGAATGAGTGCAGGAGCCCAAAGCTCTGCTCAGACTGCCGGTACCAGTGCAGCTCAATGTTGCAATGCCCAATCCCAAGGCCGCATAGTCTTTATTCTACCTTGTGCCTCTTTAATTCACTACCAGACACTCGCTGCCCCTTTATCTCATTCTTGCATGCTCCTGCTTTCTCCCTTTATGACATTTTACCCTCTTTCTCTTCCTCTGGCTTTCGCTCTGTTTTTTTTCTCTCTGTTGCTCCTGTTGAACTGGGGTGGCGAAGTGAGCTAAAGAACAATGATGGATTCAACCCAGATCTGTGACTGGGGGTGAGTGTCTGAAAAGTTTCAGCACTTAGTCCATCATTTCCATGTGTTTGAATGTCAGATGCAGAAAAATAAGCGAGTGCTGGTGGCCCCCAAAAGCAACTACTGTCTCAAATTAAGCACTGTCCTTGTCTCTCTCCTTTTGTTTGTTTAAGACTTCACAAATTGATTTAACCAAAAACTGTATCTGTTTTTTTCACATCCTGTTAGAAATGTCAGTCTCTTTTGAGTTCTCCTTCTCTTCTTAATATCCTCTTCATTTCTAGGAGGAGCTGGGGACACATGATGCCGCGCCTACGTATGCTTCGCCATAGTTGTATACACCTTCACTCTCAGTTCAGCAAAACAGTAGCCAGAATGAAGCAGCGCAAATTAAGGGTATATATACACCCAACAAGAAAGATCCCTCCTTTTTTTTTTAATCTTATTTTTTATATCCTTCTCTTTTTTTAATCATCCCATTTCCATATATAATTGTAATCTAAAGAGAAAAACACAAATTTACTCAAATAAACTCCATGGAGAGAGAAATCAAATCTGGCATTATCTTGGACAACTATGTTGTCTAATGTGTGCCAATAATACTTTAAAAGCAAAAGAAAAGAAGACCCACGCCACAAGCAAATGATTGACCTTCTCGTCAAACTTCAAGCCCGCTTCAGGTAAATATCCTTTTCTGATCTGTAGAAAGTTAGTATCAATGTTAAGGATTTTAATCAGGGATGTGTGTAGCTTCCATTGGTGCCGCAGGTGCAGTGGCACCATGGCCTCCAGCCACCCTGGAGGACCACTGAACCCTGATTTTCAATATTTTCGATATATTTTGGAATTCAAACAGTAGCCACGGGTGCTGTTTCCTTCCTTGCACTAGGGCCTATGACACAATGGCTACTCCACTGATTTTAATCATGTTTACTGAAAAGAATAAAAGTGGGCCCTGCACCCCTAATAAACCAAGCGTGCACTGATCAGAGAACAGGCATACTAAAAGGCTGCCTGTTCTCCTTGGCAGCTGTAGGCGAGCCGAATACCAGCTGCTCATTCTGAAATAATTAAACGCTTGTGTAACCTGCATTCATAATCAAACGCGAGACCACGTGTAACGCGCTTTTAATAAACCAGGCTTTTCCAACCTGTAGCTCGTAAGCGACTGATAGCTCTCCCGCTACCAGTAAGTAGCTCCCCTCTGTGCAGCTTGCCCTACTAAATGAGATGGTGTTGCTTGGTTTAAATAATATATGTATGCGCAATTTGAAAATGTGTGTATTTTCAGAACTCATAAGCTGATATTCCTAGAAAATAGTTGAATTTCCCCAAAAATATTCGATGCTGATATTTCAATTATAAATTATGTTGCATTGGGAAGACTTATTGCTACAACTATTACGTTGGTAATATGGGCATGGCAGCTATGGCTGTTGTGTTACCCATGATGAGGCATTTTGTTAACAGTGCATCTGATGCACTGAGGTCCTTGCTACTGGTAATGTTATAGGGTGACCAAATTTTCACACAAAAAAAACCGGGACAGCCATTGACATAGAAATTGGACTAAATGTTGCCACTGGTCAGTGCAATGTCAACATTTAGCCCTATTTCTCTGTCAATGGCTTTGCAGATATATATAACTTTATATAACTATTCAGTTCAGTTTGGTGGCAAGAGGGAGGCTGACCGCCAACAAACCGAGAGGATTCCGAGGTCGCGGAAGAGGCGGCAAAGACGGCAGAAAAGAAAACTCAGCAGCACTTGGAGATTTAGGAAGCCCTGTGGGAAGTCGTACGAGGGGCCAACAGAAGACAAAATAATGGAGAAAAAAACTGTCATCAACCTTTCAGAGCGAGAACTGAGCGATGTGGAGGTACAGATTTTATCATTGGGATTAACATTTTGTCCTTCCAGTGATTTTAATTATACGCAGAGTCGGATAGATTTATTTCATTTTACTAGAAAGTTGCGTATTAAAAAATGGTATGCCACTAGAATATCGGATGAGACAGAAGCTATGAGAGATCAACCAAGTATCATCAGTATTGGGGATGTGAATTTGTTGCATGCTTTGAATGAATTAGCTGGGGAGAGCAATGCTGATCCATTAAGCAATCTAATGAATGACAATGTGCGCTTAGATATGAGTGCCCACCGTGGTTTTAGACCTAAGTCAGTTTTTCTCCCGCAAATAAAGAATGATGCCATTGATGTATTTGAACGCGGGGTTATGAATGAACTGTTAGATCTGTCAAAAAAGAAATGGCATGGTAACAGAAATGTGTCGGTGGCACAAAGTGAGGCTATTGAAAACCTTAAGAAAGATCGTTCGATTGTCATTAAGAAATCAGATAAAGGGGGGAATGTTGTGGTGTTACCCAGACAGATGTATATTCAGGAGGGCATGAAACAGCTCTCCGATGGGGAGAAGTATGAAGTAAGCAGTAAAACAGAATATGAGAATTCTATCAAATTGTATCAAATCCAATTACTGGATTGGAAAGACAGGGGCCTATTAGAGAGAGATGAATACAACTTTCTGACATGTAAATTCCCTAAGCTCCCCGTATTGTATCTTTTACCTAAGATCCATAAAGACGACAAGAACCCCCCTGGGAGACCTATTGTATCCTCCAGGGGGAGTTGTATGGAGAACACATCTAGGTATGTTGATTATTTTTTGCAACCACTTGTGCAGAATCTTACGTCCTACGTTAAAGATACTGGGGATTTTCTTAGACGCCTAGAAAATGTTGAATGGAAAGAAAATTACTGTCTCTTGGGCTTAGATGTAACAAGCCTCTACACATGTATACCACATGCTAATGGTTTAGAGGCATGTCGCCACTTCTTAAAAGACAGGTCTGTCTCATATTTCTACCATACAGAGATGCTAGTCAAAATGATGTCACACTGTTTGACAGAAAATTATTTTATTTTTGACAACGGAATCTTCAGACAGACCCTCGGAACAGCGATGGGGACCTGCTTTGCGCCGAGCTTTGCAGGTCTCTATTTAGGGTTCTGGGAAGACTCAGTTGTCAGAAAACATCTAGCATGGTCAAAAAATGTCATGTTATGGGCACGGTACATTGACGATATTTTCTGTGTGTGGGATGGAAGTGAGATGGAAGCTGTTGAATTTGTTAATGACCTGAACAGTAATCTGTTTAATTTAAAATTTACAAGTCAATTTTCTAAAGACACAATTGAATTTCTTGATTTGACCTTGACTGTTAAAAATGCCAAACTTGTTAGCAAGTTATTCCGAAAAGAA